>APFE031226201.1:159470-199173 GCA_000404065.3 Pinus taeda | reverse complement strand
TTTTGGAAGGTGAGATATCCGGTGAATGCCCATACAGTCGATCTCTGTATGAGAAATACTTTGTTCTCACGAATTTTAGATCAGAAGTGGTTGAGTTCTGAGCTGGTGGAATGGCGCTCAAGGATAAACTCAGAAACATCTAAGTGTGAGAATGGAGACAGTATGCCCTAGTATCTTACGAAGTTCACCCAATGCCGAGATGAGCTGGGAAGTGTGGGGGTGACTGTCAATGATGAGGACTTGGTGAGCTTGGCTCTCCTTGGTCTTCCGAAGAGTTGGCATTCCTATCAGGACTCTGTCAATGGTCGGGAGAAATTGATAGGATGGGAAAGACTTTGGTCGGATCTTATGCAAGAGGAGATCAGGCGGAATACTAGGGACGGATCTTCATCAAAGGAATTTGATGAGGAAAAATTGGTTTCTTGATAGTGGAGCTTCTTTCCACATGACCGGTGACAAAAGTTTGTTCAATACTTTGGAGGAGAAAGATCTCCAGATACTCATAGCGATGGGTAATGATGAGAAGTATAGTGTCTCAAGTGTAGGCATGGTTATTTTTCAGAGGGAGCATAGATCTCGCTTTACCTTGACCGATGTCAAGTATGTACCAGGACTGAAGAGAAACTTGGTGTCAATCGCAATGCTGGAAGATAGAGACTATGATGTAGTCTTCAGTAAGGGAAAGGTTTTCCTTAGACACATCATCACTAGACAGGTGAAGTAGATTGGTTCACGGGTCAAGAACCTGTATGCTCTTGAGGTTCAAGCTGCATGCAAAGCCTTGAACAACAAGACAACTAATGGAGACTTGGTGGTTAAGAGGGAGGGTATATTACCTCTCAACATGCAACACCAAAAGAAGTCTCAGACGACTGTGGAGGAGCCACGATTGGTGCAGCAACTTCAGGAGGTTGTGGAGCAGCCACAAGAGGGGAAGCTAAGAGGAGATTGAGTAGAGACATCCACTCATTCAGAGACCTCCAGTAGGGGGAAACTTCGAGCAGGTGGGCTGAGGGATCACATGCAGCCATACCTCCAGGTAGGAGGTGGGGCGATGTGGAGTGATCGTCCCAAGGAGGAGGGGCAAGATCCTTGAGGTACCCAACCTCTTGGATGAGACCTTGCTACGAGAGCTCCGATATGGGGTAGCAGGAACTGACTGATTGGGTAGAGACAGATGCGGATGGAGCGGTAGAGAGAACTACAGTGTAGGGAATCCCAGGACAGCGCATAGCATGCAGGCTGTCGCAATGCGAGAGGCACAAATGTGTTGCACAGTGCTAGGTGGCATAGAGAGGTGTGCAATGGTGCAAGATGCATGGAGATGTTGCAATAGCGCAAATGTCAGAGAGGGAGCACTTGTCAGCAGCAAGTAGAGCTTCACCATCAGAGTATGTTTCTAGCCCAACAGAGTGGTCAGTTGGGAGTGTTTTTGTTCCAAGAGTTGTTGAAGCAAGTGGACCTGGTAGATGTGTTGCATACAGAACATTCCAGTTACAGGATCGGGTTCGAGAGGAAACCTTTCTTGTTGAGAGGGAGTTTTGAAAAATGTGCAACAAGAAATGCTAAAAATAGAAGTGCTAAAAATAGCACTACTAAAAATAGTAGTTTGGCCAATAAGCATTTTGGCCACCTTGGGTGAGAGGTGAAACTACTAAAAATAGAATCTTATAAAAATAGCATTTTTGTGTCCCTTCCTATTTATAGCAGTCCCTGGTCTATGTATAGGAAGTAAAAACTAATTTGGTCTTACCATCAGTTTAAAATATTAGTTAATTATTCTCCAGGAGTTAATTAGTTATGGAAAATTAAACTTGAAGTCTTTGTGAGATCATGCAATTATTTTCTCTCTTGATTTAGGAATTTATCCCTTGATTAAAAGAGATAAGGTTCAGTTCTATATTGAGAGGATCAGTTTTAGTTTAACTTAGTCAAGTTCAGTTAGATTAATTTAACAAGTTGTTAAATTAATGAGATATAGTTTGTTGATGCTTGCATGCATGTGACAACTATTATTTTCAAATAACTGAGTATTCTCTCATGAATAACTGATGCATGGCAGTTCAGACAAAGACCCATTTGAGATCAGATGAGGGACAATGTACTATCAAATACTAGGATATTTCTAGTAAGTATTCCTTGAATGAGGAAGGAATCTATTTTCTTCTATGACTACGTAGTTGGACCTGAGGTGACAACAGGTATGATTGGGCCAACTTACAGCCTATATATTGAGGCCTAGCTAGTCCGTGATTTTCATCTTCTGATTACAAAGAGAGCATGATAGCTATTGAGTTTATTCTTTTTGTATTATATTGAGAATCTCCACTTGAGTGATAATACAGTGTTGGGGTTTTATGTTGGTGCTTTCTCCAGTGATATATTTTGTGTTATGTGATTGATTCCTTCTTATCAGTTATATGTGTTCATGCTTGATGTTACTCATGGTTGCTTAGTGTCCACAAATTTTATGGTAGATGTAGATCTAGTATTATGCTTTAGTACACTGCATATATCAGTTTGATCTGCGGGTGAAATTTTTACATGATATCAGTGAGCTAGCTGATCTGTAGAGAAAATTCTATAGTCATTACAATAGGCATTCTATACATCATGACAAAACGACAATTTAATTATAGAAACATATTTTACTCTAATTATGTGAAAAAAAAACAAAAAGAATAATAAATCATTATAAATAAGAATATGTAATAAAAACAGTGTAGTCTAAATAATTGTAGTGTAGTGACATTTTTGTTTGGAAAATGTTAGCTTTTTTAGAATTTTTGTTAAATTTAATTAAAATTTAAAAAATCAGATTATAGTGGTTAATTAAAAAGAAATTATAAGTAAAAAATTGAATTTACTGTGTTAATTTTTTAATGATATTAAGTATATTAAAATTTTTTATTAAAACATTTTAAAAATTTTAAATATTGCAATCCAAAATTTTCCAAATTCTAAATCGAAAAATATATATTACACAAAATTATGACCTGGATAGCCAACTCCAATAAAAATTACCCGATTGGAGTTCATGAAAGTCAACAAGAATTCCACGACGGCTAATTATTAGTCCTCTATCGATCACTTTCATAAGCGTTTCTTTCTTTAAAAAAAAAAACCTACAAATGAGTATTAACGAGTTATCTCGAAAAAAAAGTATTGCTATACGAATATGAGTGGAAATAAGAAAGTTGAAACTTTATGGAGAGTAAGAAGGAAACCTATCATTATTTTTCGGAATTCTATTAGGTTAGTTCTTCGATGGTGATTAAGAGAGTATACGCATAGTGGTGGCATACGTTTTAGTTCATATTAAATAATAAATAAAATAAATGTTGTAGGTTTTAGTTTATTATGAATTTTAATAAAATTAAAAATATATATGAAAGTTTTATTTGATAAATAAATATATAATTGTTAAAATATGTAATTGTGATTAAATTTTATTTTGGATAGCTTATTTGATGGAGACAATGATTGCATTGAATTCTTTTTTCAAGAGAATTAAAATCAATTTAAAGATCACTCAAATCGGATAAAGGAAACTATACTTATGAAGAAAAGTCTACATGTACATATTTGATCACTTCGGTTCTAAAGCAAACTGGACACCCTTGGAAGAGTATACATTCAAGTGACCTCTACCTCATTGGACATCATTATGAGACACTCTTCTATCTTGGTTTTGGCTCGCACAGGTCTAAGGCTTGTCCGCGAAGGAACATGTTCGCTCGAAGTTGAAATTGCAGGGTCTGAAGCTCGCATTTCTATTTTAGGATTTTCGGCCTCAGTCACAAACATAGGATAGCAAGATATCAACTGCAGTCACTCACTTCCAGGCTCATCATGCAACCGAAGCATCCCAAATGCACGCACAGCATGTCCTTTGTGCAACTGCCATCTAGGGCTTCAGAATCTCAATTGCAGGCCGCAATCGCTCGCTTGTAGGTTCCAAAGAGCGGCTGGAAGCTTCCTAGTCGCACACACGACTCCTCCTATGCACGACCGAGACCTAAATAATGAAATTTTAGTTGTCTAAAGATTTCACTCTGACCGCAGATAGTGACAGTTATTACAGGCTTCAAAATCGGGATTTTGAGTATAAGCATTGTTGGGTTCATTTCATAAATTTTGTAGGTTTTTTTGCTAAATGGTTGCATAGATGAAGATATGGATCATTGTACTCTCTTGTGTTGAATCATTCAATGACAATTTAATCAGAAGAACAATTTGAAAGGATTTTCCCCATAATGGACTTTTTCCCTAGTCTCTGACCAATCCTAGTGTCTCTATGTGTGAATGTTTTTCTTCTATTGTTTCTTTATGTTTCGTTGCATTGATGATGATATTTTTCTTTCTACGAAGTTGCACATGTTGTTGAATAATTATGTAAATTTGAATAATGTAATGATGTTGTGGGGTGAATTGAATGTGTAAATGAAGAAATGCAATTATCAAAGCAAAGAACAATATATCCCTAAGAAAAATTAACATGCTATCAAAGTTGGGCTAAAGAAAAGTCATGGAGATCACCCATATGATGACACCATTGATGGATGCAAGAGAGGATGGTGGAGACCTAAAAAGAATCCTAGGGTTTGAAGAAAACCTTAGGCAATTTGTGTATTAGGGTTTGACAAATATTATAAGGGTTTGAAAGAAACCCTAGTTTATGGCAAAAGATTTGAGATATGAAATTTAGAAACCCAAGCATGATCAATGTGAAGATGCTCAAACTCTTGTGACAGATTTGATGAAGCCCTAGATGGGATAGTTTTGCTGATGAGATTGGTGAATATATATTGAAGGCATCAACTGGATAATGGATAGTGATGGTTCTTGAAGGTTGGTTCAAGAGGGAGATGATCAGCTCTCATTGAAGATAAGTACTTTTGGATGTATGATGCTTCTATATGTCTTTACTTTTGTTTAGACTTATGGATATGATTATTGCTTTGATCATTACTTATGCTTCCTGCATGTATATTTGAGTATTTGGATGCTTTTAACCTCCTGATGAGTTGTGATAAGTGGATCCCTCTTTAGGATCATGGCTAGTGCAGGAAGAGAAGAACTAGTGTTGGAAAAATTAAAGAGGCACGTAATGAAAAGGTGACAAAGTACTACTAGCTAAGAAGGTGCACATGTATCTAAAAACTACAAGGTATGTATGGTGTTATGTTTCAGCTGCAATATTGGATGGCAAGGTAAGCCCTAAGGTATGGTGAGAATGTCTCCTTCACAAATGGCTCATGCATATGAAAATGATTTGGATTCATGATTCTTATGATGAAATGGTTCACTTGGTAGTGAAAAAGTATCTTACCTCTTAGACATGATGAAATACTTAATATTGGTCTTTGATATATTAGTATACTTTATGTTTGGCTAACATCTATCATTTTGGATATCTTGATCCCATGAAGAAGGCTAGCACCTTGATCCTAATAGATGGTAACTTGATACTATTGATAATCTTTGTAAAAAGCATGGTAGCCATGATGATAGAAGTATAACAATGAGATTGATATTCATGATTTTTTGTTGACCATGGATATGTTTTGATGTGTTTAGTAATTATGACAAATGGTAAAATTGAACTCCCTGACTTGATGGATTGAGTTACGTGACAGAGAAGTAATGTTGTGATCACAATTCTTGAAGTTTACTCCTATTATCTATTTTACACTAATCCTTGATGACAATTAATGTCATGATGAAGTAACTGATGATAACCTGATATAACCATGATGAATATGTGATATAGTTTGACATTATGATCTAACAGATTTGTTGATGCATTAAAGTATTATAGACACGTTGATGACTTGAATAAAGATTAATGAAGCGGATTCTCATTCAGAGGGAGAATCTCCCCATAAGATCCTTACTTCTATTATCATTGGCATTATATTTATATTATTTATTGTTGAAATAAGATTTATGGACATGAATAGACAAATCTTTGACATTATTGATTTACAACAAAGTTATGATCTGAGAAGAGAGTTTTCCCTTACTCGAAGCCTCGGTCGCATGGAAGCAAGCTTACAGTTGTGATTGTAGCCTCTCAGTCGCACTGAAGTAAGGTTAAGGGTGACAATGTAGTCTCCCAAGCACACAAAAGAAGGCATATGGATGTGGTTATGCAAGACACAAAAAGAAGTTGTGTGTAGATGTTCACCTAAAGGATGTCAATCCTATGGACATGGAGTAGACAACATAAAGTTCTATGAGCAGAGAAGTTTGAATGTTTGACCTACTATAATGTGAATATGTTGACTAAACTTGTGTTTGCAAGTGACCAAGATATGCATATCAATATGTCATTACGATTTTGGTTGATTGATATAGATAAGAAGTATTTGACATGATGATTGATAATAATTTAGAGCTTTGACTTGATGTTGAGATATGTTTTGGGCTATACATCTCTCTATGATATCAAATTTGGATTTCACCTAATGATTTTCCTTGATAACGATGTTATATAGACATAGTGAATTTGAATGACTAATATTGGTATTCGATAATGGTTTTATATTGGCCTCTTTGTTCTTAGGACAATGGTTGAAGTATTTATAGTTGTGATTCAGTGTGAAGTAATCTCACAATAAATGGATGGAACCTATTTGACTTATATTATGATCATGAGGATGACTTGATGAATCTTGGTTTGATAATTAAATGGCAACTTATTGGTGTGATAATAGATGAAGTCATGACTTGATGAGAGCTCTACCTATCACTTGGTCTAAATAATCTGATACTGTGATATTGAAGATTTTGATATTAGTTATGATCTGACATCTAAACTTCGATAAGTTGACTTAGTTGATTTGATTGTACAATATTGATTTATGTAAGACTGAACATATTTGTTTGGTAAAGTGGTATGTTTGCAGAGATAATTATATGAAGCAAGCTCCTCAATCTTGATATGTTCGCATAGATAGTTATTTGGTGAAGCCAAGATGATGTGTTGATCCAAACCTCTACTTCAGAAGTTTTCCAAGGTACGATTTTGATTTTAGTTTTGGTTTTATATCCTGACGATCTACTATTGACAGATAATTAGCCTCTGATGATCTAAATAAGAGGGAGATGACTTTTGAAGCTCGAAATAATGAATCATGACATGATGAATCAATTTCTAAAATTGAAGAAAAAAACTATATTATGAAGCTACTAAAGAATTGTTGGAAAGTGGAAATGCAAATCCTTGGACACTCTGATTGAATTTCAAGAAGTTGTGAAGAGATATTGTTGAAATTGCATTGGCACTCGACAAAGCATTAATGTTCCGTTTTGAACACCCGTTTGTGTGTGTGCGTGTATATATATATGATTGAGCCCCTTCATACACATTAAGTGTCCACCAAGAACCTTTTGAGATATTTGCATGGTATGATTTATTTTTAGTCTGAGACATTCTTCCTGTGATATGTGACTACTTGGATGTATTGATGATGATTAGGATCGTTATTGATAAGATGAGAACATCTGAGTGTTGCCTTAGTATGATATCTGCCATGATGTTTTTGGATGGGAGGTTTGTAGCTTTAAGCATGACCGAGGTTGAGTACGATGAGGCAGGATGAATAAGTTCTTTGGAAATCAATTTAAGAAAGTTCTGGATATGATATGGGTACATTGCAATGACAAAGGGTGGGAACCAATTGGTAGAAAATCCTGCTTGTAGCTAAGTCTGAGACCCCTTCTTTAAGACAATGTTGTTGTACAAGAAAAGCTTAAGCTTATGGTTGGCACCTCCTAGAGAGGGTGGATGACTATGGTATCCTTTTTATGATATGTCTATTTTGCTCTATTATGATATTTGATTTGATGTCATATATGAATAGGAGACAATGGCTATTGAGAAATGATGATTACCATATATGAGCGTGATTATATGTTGATGATTTGCAGAGAGCATCACTAATCGAGAACACTGAGCCAACTTCACCCCCTATCTGAGCTCCCGAGATGAGTAATTGAGATAGAGGGCTCCTAGGGTTGAGGTATCTCTGGATAATACGGTCATAGATGTTGCTCCCCTATTTGTTACCCATAGGGTTAGAGATGTTGATCCCATATCTTAGTCTTTGTAGAGTATACCCTAGTTGGCATCATACTTACAAGATGGGCTTGTTGGGATAATCGCTTCCCGTATGGCCAACGGGTTGAGAGTGTACTTGGGGTGTACAACCCAAGTTGATTATGATAGAGGTGTTCTACTACATGACTATTGAGGGTCATTGTTGGGAAGATTGGTAGGAAATATGATGGGTTGAGTAGTAGCTCCCTTATATCACATATTGATTGATATAAGGTCATAGATGTTTAGCTCCCCCATGAGATTCTAGGTTGAGATATGCTCCTCGATGTGGTTCAAAGTTGAGATGTTCTCCCTGATGATATACTCTCTGATGATGATGCGAGTCGTATATTTAGTTACCCGCTAATATTTCTCGGGTGGTATCATTGGGCTCCCTGCTAGCAGAGATTCCAGGTGGTAGAAGTGGCTCCCCGATGGACAAAGGGTGGTAGATTGAGCTCCCCTCCGATGTCAAAACTCTTCTTATTTTAGATTCGAGAATGTTTAGGATATGAGTAGGGACAATCAAGAGATAAGAAGGAATAATCAAGCGATGAATCGAGATGAACAACGATGATACGTGATGATGAGATACTTGTGATTGGATATGATTTGATGATAGGATACACGTGACATGATGTAGGAGGAATTCTCCCTAGTTGAGAGGGAGTGTTAAAATATGCAACTGCGGTCAAATTCCACTTTGGACAACTCATTTGATGGAGATAATTATTTCATTGAATTCCTCTTTTCTAGAGGACCAAAATCAACCTAAATATCACTCAAATCGAATAAGGGAAAGTGTACTTATGAAGAAAATACCGCATGTGCATATTTGATAAGGTCGGCCCTGAAGCAAAGTGGACACCCTTGGAAGACTATAAATATAGGTGACCTCTACCTCATTTGGACATCATCATGAGACACTCTTCTATCTTGGTTTTGGCTTGCACAAGTCTGAGGCTCGTCTGCAAAGGAAAATGTTCGCTTGAAGTTAAAATTGCAGTGTTTGAAGCTCACATTTCTATTTTAGGGTTTTGGGCCTCAGTCACATGACATATATATCAACTGCAATCAATCGCTTCCAAGCTCATCCATGTGACCGAAGCATCCCAATTGCACACACAACTCATCCTTCGTGTGACTGACATCTAGGGTTTTAGAATCTCAGTTGCAAACTGCAGCCACTCACTTGTAGGCTCCAGAGAGCAACTGGAAGATTCCTAGTCGCACGCGCGACTCCTCCTACGTGCGACCGAGACCTAAATGATGGAATTTTATTTATCTAAATATTTCACTTAGTGACTGCAATGTTTGACAGTTGACCAAAGATAATGACAATTCATTCCAAACTTCAGAATCAAGATTTTGAGTATAAGCAATGTTGGGTTCATTTCATGAATGTTGTACTTGTTTTTGCTGGATAGTTTCATAGACGAAGATATGGATCATTGTACTCTCTTTTGCTAAATCATTCAATGACAATCTAATAAGAAAAATAATTTGAAATGGTTTTCCCCATAGTGGGGTTTTCCCTAGTCCCCAACCAATCTTGATGTCTCTATGTGTGAATGCTTTTCTTTTATTGTTCCTTTATGTTTCACTGGATTGATGATGATGATATTGTTCTTTCTACATAGTTGCATATGTTGTTGAATAATGATGTAAATCTAGATAATGTAATGATATCATGGAGAGAATTAAATGTGTAAATGAAAAAATGTAATTATCAAAACAAAGAAAGACATCGCCTTAAAAAAATTAAAAATAATCACCATAAATTATTATTTAGTAATACAATTTAAAATATTTAATGTTTTTCTTTTTTCAATTTTACTTTGAAATAAGAAAAAGTATATATTTATTTATTTATACTTTTCAATAGATGATATGTTATGTAAATATTTTTGATTATAAAAATTTAAAATGATATTATTATTATATTTAATTTAGATTTTTGTTAATGAACTCTTGAAAAAAAATTGATTTTTTAAAGAAAGAAATGCAAATTCTAAATCGTGTATATATAATTAATTGTTAATATGATAAACAATTAGTTGTAATGTATAATAAAATGCACACAATACAACAATGTCCACCAAATTTCACTCTTTTAACTTTCGATTTCTACTCTCACTTTATATAAAATATATTATTTTGACATAGAGAATGCAATGAACTCCACAAAGTTCACAGGGAAATGAATTTAAGACAGAGATTTGAAATGTCATATGTACTGAATTTATGTTGTTGTAAAAATAATAACTTTCAATTAAATAAATTGAGAAAAGCATTAAATTTATGGGATAGGATTTTGTTACGCCTTTCAGTGTTCACTTTGATTAAAATATACCTTGCTTTGTTTTCTACTCAAAGTTGCTTTTTGATACGGCTTCTCCATGCAATTAAAATACTTTACCTATCTTTTGAGTTGTACTTCCAAAGCTTTTATATATATATAAAATACTTTACCTATCTTTTGAGTTGTACTTCCAAAGATTATTATATATATATATATAAAAGTTGAAAAGGTAAAAATGGAGAGGTAGAACATGGGGAGGTTACACATTTAAATAAATAAAAAATAGAGGGTTGAGTCACTGATTTGGAGAGTAAGAAATTCAAACTTAATTGAAATGTGGATCTCGCTTTTTCCAGAGAAGAGAGGAGAGGAGTTATGTTTTATTGAAAAGTGTTATTAGTTCTTGTTTTTGATAGTGCATGGTTATAGCGGTCACTTAATTGTTATCACTTATTAATTTAAGCATGACCAAAAAAATTATACATTTGCCAATGTTTTAACCTAGTACAATAATTTGTTTCATTTACATAATCATTGGAAAATTGTTTATTTGAAATATGATTGGAAAATAAGATTTGAGGTCTTATTGTTGGCTTCGCTTTTTCTGATGCATATATCCAAAGTTTTCTGAGAGTATACACATCCAAAGTTTTTGTCTCCCATAGTTTTTCCAAATTTTCATAATTTGATTGACTACATATCCAAAGTTTTTGTTTTGCCTCCCACAGTTTGGTCAATAGTCCAAAGTTTTGTTTCCATCTAAAGTCGTCCATACCACTATCGTTTAGCAGCCACCTCTCATCTTCTAGCCAACTACCACAAATTTTGATCATAGCTTATTACCACCTGCTACCTCTCAACTTCAAGCCACCTACCACCTCTTAGCTTATGACCACCACCAAGCCCATAGTAACTAGGCGCTTAGCACCACCACTTCATTTCACCACTAGCATCTCCCCATTTTATTTCTTTTGTTGTGTGAGACCTGAACCAAAATAAGAAGTCTTTGGAGGTAATTTTGATAATGTCTATTCCACAAAGATGCAACTCTTAGATATCCTACTTATGCAAGACAATCAGTACTCAAACCAGTAGAATCTTTGTGATACTAGAGGAGCTAATTTGCAAGGTCTAATATCTTAGCCTTAGTGGGAGTGGTCTTGAAGAGACAAAGATGTTTCCCATACAATAAAGAAGCCCTATCACATTTGATAAGGTCCACAATGTTGGGAGTCTGGGACATGATTCTAACAAGTGCATAATGAAAATCATATTGCATAACACAGTTTGCACCTATAGATGTGCATGTCCATCAAGTGAGGGGCTAATTCACCCTCCTCGTTTAGATGAATTCCTAAAACTAAAACTTGCATAAGGAATTCACAAGCATACCTCAAAGGAGATGGGATAGCTAGTGGACTCGTCTGATGGAAAACTACAAAGCCGAAAAGCGTCCTCCCTTTTAGCAATTGTTTGTTCCCATTTCCTTCATTTTCATCTCCATTCTCATTTTTCATCACTCACATCACCAAGGATGTAATGGAACCCATGTTGACCATGTACTATCCATGGAAGCCATGAGGTTCCAAAAATTTGGAGCCACACAAGCTCAAAGGATGACACATTTGTTTGTCTTAGATTGCTTAGACAAAAGGGGCACAACAATCACAAACCATTCTCACTTTGCTCTTCATGAATACAAACCTAAAAACCTAGGAATATAAGTGGCAGGATAATGTAGACCCAAAGAAGCCTCCAGATTAGGTCTTTTCATCTCTGCAACTACCTCACCATGTTCATCTTCGTGAAATTGATATGTCATCACATGGTCATACCCAGTAAGCTCTGACACCTTCTACAACAGTGTCACACAATTCCCTTCCTCCATGATAAGGTAAGCTATCCCATTCTTTCTTCATTAATAAATCCTCTTCTCACTCTAAATTATATCCCCAATGTCGAGTCTTCAAAAATTTTATGACTCAAATGGGTTTCCAAAATGCTAGAGGCAAGAGCAATACTTATTGTAACATCAAAATTTTCAGTGCACCAATGGTATATACAGGCACATTAGGAGGCAGCATTGGCTCAAAATCTATTACAAACCCCACATCTATTATGTTAAGATTGGCATAGAAGGGATTACCAATGTTATTGCAACGAATGAATATTGGATTCAAAAGATGCACATTTGAAAAGGTAAAAGCTTTTTATAGGGAAACGACACTTGCAAAAACAAAAAGTGTCTAGGAATCCATAACAATTATCTGAAGCACCTCACCACCTCCTCCACTAGAGCTAGTGTCTAGACAGTTCTTTGTGACTTTTAGGTTTGAATTAGAAGATCCTGGGCTGGCGAGGATATTGTAGCAAATTAAACAACTTCTTTTCAATGGTGCATAAACAAATTTACAACCCCTTTGCAATCCTTGTAGGTATCCATCCACTCTTTCTAAATGTCATATTCTTATTAGAACAAGTGATCATTCCTAGCACCAAGCTCGACTAGTGAATATAAAAAAATTAGGGTGGGCCTTTAGAAATACAATAATCACAATGAATATAGAACTAGTAATCTATGGAGGGCAAAGACCAGGCAGTCCCAAGAAGGAGGGTTATAGGTGGAGGCAGAGTGAAATAACTATATTTGAGGACACTTATGTAACACATGTTATTGATGAAAGTGGAACCATATAGGGACATTGCATGTATGAGTGGTAAACATAACTAAAGGCCCATTTAGTTGTCTATTTTATGTTTATTTAATTTAGTTAAATACCCATTTTCATGCCACATTGCCCCTACATGCATATAAGATGCTTAGTGATTTACTAATACTTTTTATATTATGTTGTTTTTATTCAACGTTATGAAATTAGAGGACAATATTTCCCTTGGATGCAACTACACCCATCATTCTAGGAATGCTTTCTTTTGGATTTAAAGATTTGGTTAATACAAATGGTGCCATACCTTTTGAATGGGTTGAGAATACACTGACTCTTTTGTTACCTCTAGTGGTGGTTAGAAACTTTGGAATTTTATATTCAATAGGATCAATATCGTTGAATGAAAGCCTATGCCAATGGTGTCAAAAGATAAACTAATGGTTACTCCAAAAGTTATTTTACAAAGATCCTTTCATGGGCATTGGAAATAAAAACCGATTTTTACAGGGAAACTAGAGGACATAAGATGAGGTCAAATACTACAACATTAGAGAAATTGGCATCCTTGAACCTAAAAGATGGACAAAATATAATCACCTTTACATTATCTACAAGAGTGCTAGGGAAGCGATGAATTTACTATTGAGAGATACGTGTAAATTCTAAGGTATTTTTTACTAGCATTTATTGTTCAAATAAAATTTCAACTCGTGCATTTTGTTTCAACAAATTGATGCTCGAATATATTTATGCTTATGTCAGATGTTGAAAACACCATTTCCAAGTAAATATGCAATTACTTAGTTTCCTATTTATAAACTTATCAATATGGAATGTTATTTTTTCTTAATAATTTTATTTAGTTTAGAGGAATAATATTATTTAACAAACATAGTGGGATAGGGAATGATGTTTTATGAATATAAATTTTTGACGAAGCAAACAATTAATTTGCTGAAGAGTATGTTTAAGAAGTTGTTGTAGTCCTCTCCTTTATGCGTGCTTTAGGGAGATTCCTAATTAAACTATGTAGATATTCTAATTTTAAATGGTAAGCATGTAGATAAAATTGGTTAAAGTAGTTAATACTGAGGTTAATATGATATAACATATTATATATCAGATGTATTGAGCTAATTCATGCTTTTGGTTGGAAAATATTGGAGACAATCAGGTGTAGCATATAGTTTCACAACCAACCAGGTATGTTTCTCATATTTTTTTTTTTCATGGTACTATTGATTTCCCATGTTCATGTGATGAATGTTCACCATGCTAAGCTCAATTCTAAAAGTGATTATGGAACATAATATGAGTTTCTTTAAAAGGAAATCATGAGTGTCCTCATGATGTTGGTGTGCATCAACTAAGTAGGTTATAGCTTATTCTTGGTCAAGTATCTTATAACTTAATGTTGACGAGTTTAGGAATTGCTAGGACTAGTATGTAAAGTAGAATAAAGCTTGTGAATTGAATCCTTGACCAATTTCTATTGAATGTATTTAAGATCAAGCATTGATAGGTTTACATAGAGGAGTAAGTTTCATCCTTAAGAAACCTATTTTTCAAGCACAACAAATTGAAGATAAATTTGTACCAATGGTATTATTGAATTGAAGGAATGGGAAAAATAATTCCTAATCGAATAATGAATTCATATTACAGATAATGGAAATTCATGTAGAAATTCAACCTATTGTTTTGAACAACCTTAATTTCATACTGGGAAGTGAAGTATTCCCACTTGAAAATGCAAGTCTAATATGTATTTTTAGAGGCATTGTTTTCAACCATTTTACACCAACACATGTGAACTTTGAAGAATGGAACAAGCCATGATGAATGTATATCCATTAGGGAGTGAAAGAGATCATTGAAGATGCATCACTCAATAAACAGTGCTAATAAGAGTTTTTTTATTTTTATATTTGCATAACCTTTAGTTGGTGTCTTAAAAGAGAGGTTAGTAATGCCTTAATTCTTTGATTATTTCTTATTATTCCATTTCTTAGTACTTATATTATTACTCTCATAGTAGAGATTTCATTATTGTTTACATGTTTGTCAAAATTTTAAATTGACAGTCAGGAATGTTCATTGGTTCCTCATATAGTTTCCAGATTGTTTATACTTGCATAATTATTAGCCACATATAATTCTTGAGATGAAAAAATTATATTTGTTTTATATGAGAGATAAAATGAATACATTTATATGGATTTGTATTCTAGAAGATTGATCAACTAACAATGAGTATAAGGAGAGCATGGGCGCACATTGGAGGACAAGGTCATTCAAAATTAGTGATCATGTCACCATACATCTCACGAGAGAAAATTATCCCAAGGGTACTTACAATAAGAAAAATTTGAAGAAGATCCAACCATGCAAAAGAAAGGGAAGTTTAAGTATAATGCATATGAGGTAGAGGTACAAGAGGGATGTTGGTTGAATTTCATTACCTCAAATTCAAGACATTACTTTTTCAATCTAGGAACGTAAAAATTGAGGCACTACATTGTATTTATAGAGATATTGAGACATCAATGAATTAAGGCTACAAAAAAGAAAACAAGTAAATCAACTCATTGGAAATAAATCAAGGGATTAGGTCATTTGGTAATAAACTTGTTAGTTGGCAAAAAACAACATTTTTTATTTTATTTTATTTTATTTATTTATTTAGCTGTAAGCTAATGGTTTCTATGGACCTCCTTCATGTCATACTTCAGTGAATTCTAGCCACTAAGCCACAACCTATGTAAATTTTGTTTGGGAAGAGCCTTTGGTGGCCTAGGCAAAGTTTCAATGCAACCTAACACCTTCTAGCAGGCATCTTAATGAGAAGGAAATCAAAACAGTAGATCCTAAACTAAATATATCACTAGGTACAATTATATGGCCCTTTGTAATAAGGTTATAGTATTTCACACCAAAGGATTGGTGTGTTTCTATAACCACAAAAGGTTACAATGTATCAGTAATCTCCTTTAGTGATTGGTTCCACCTCTGCCAACATAAATCCAAGTTTGAAATAGAGCAAGAAAATATAAGATCGAGTTATAAGGAGCCATAAAATTAACACCCAAAGTTATTCTCTTAAGAAATTAATAGAACATGGTTCTTCCACAGTTAGTGGCCTAACTCTGTGAACCTATTATGCATTGTATCAATCCCAATACAACGTATTAAATAGACAAGTCTCAATTTGTTGTTCACGACTTCCATAAGAGATCCAAATATAGAGAACTATAAACACATGATTCAATCAAATAAATCAATCAAGAAGTAAACCAGACTTAAAATACATCACATAGGATATAATACCAAGAGAAATGTGGTTGGATTGGTGAGACTTTCCCAACTAGCACACATTTCCTACAAGAAAACTATAAATCAAATGCAAATAACACATAGATACATATCAAAGGAAAATAAATAGTATATGTATATCATAGTCCTTGGATTACATCATTTGCAGAGACACCCAACAACCTTACTCGATCTGCTTACAAATAAAAATATATGATAATAAGATCATTAACTTGGTTTATAGAAGCTATGGCCATTTATATAATTGCATTGTATAGTTGGATTTCCATAGGGACCATCGCCATATGTCTAACCTAACTAATAGATAGTTGATTCGAACAGATCCATTTTTCATTTTTAGAATGGGTATAATATATTTGATCTATATCGGCGTTTTCCTTCCTAAACCTCATCCATAATTGATTGTTGGGTTCAAATTCCTTTTGTGCCTTCTTTGGTAACAACTGACCTAGGTGAATAGGAGAAACAACTTCTCAATGGTGTCAGGGAGAGAACCCATGTTTTTATTTCCATTATGGGAATCACAAATATGCTAACTATGGCATTAGGTTACATAAATTGTGTGAGTTATAAGACCTTCCTTCACAAACCATCATTAATGGAAATGTTACAAATTAAGTTTCCTCTACTGCATTAAAACAATTAAATTTTGTTAGGGATTAAAAGTCAAGAATGAGATATCATTAAAAAAGTTGATCTGACCTGGGGCACTGCAGTAAACTTAAGCTTGAAAATTTTCACGCTCGCTTTGCATCTCTTGGGCTCGGCTCTGCCCTGCCTGATCTGGGCGTGGAGCCCTGCGTCGCCGGAGAGGCCTTTGGTGAGCGGGGTGTTCTGGATTGGTGCGGTTCTGGCTCTCGTGCTAGATTTGCTTCTGTGTTTCGATAGCTCTGGGGGTTGATTTGAGTTGGTGTATAGGGTTCCTGCTTTGACCCCCGTTCCTCATTTCCTGACCATGTCGAATGGAGGTGGATCCCTTCCGCCTTCAGATCTAGATGCATTCCGACCCCTTGTTCCTGTAGTTGATAAGTGGTCGCCCTCAGTCATGCAACAAAAGTTCGTTAAAATTTTGGACAACATCCCTACGGTGTCTCTACCGGTAGATGATGCTTGTATATCAGTGCTAAACCTTGATGAAAGGGGCCTCATCGGCCAGTTCATAGGGCTATGGCCATCCCCGAAGGCAGTAGAAGATTGGGTCAAACGAAACTGGATCCCACTGGTTAAGGAAGGAATAAAAATCCATTTCGTAGGCAAAGGGTTCTTCGTCTTCGTGTTTGACAGCGAGGAAGCCTAAAGCTTGATCTTCAGAAGCGGGCCTTATTTCATGGGCCCTCAAGGGCTGTATTTGAAAAAATGGCCTCCAGACTTTGACCCTACTCAAGATGTGCCCACAGCCGTTCCTGTTTGGGTGCGCCTCCTGCACCTCCCTCTCCACTGCTGGAGTCAAAGCTCGTTGCAATCCATTGGCAATGCCCTAGGTAGGTATATTGATCAGGATCCAAGGAAGGATCAATTCTCCTGCGCACGCATCTGTGTGGAAGTTGATCTGGAGGTTGGACTCCCTGAAGCCATCAAACTTTCAGTGGCAGACTGGTCACACATTCAAGAGCTAGATTACAAACAACTGCCCTTTAAATGTCGACATTGTCATGAATATGGGAATTTTGCAAGATATTGTAAAAAAATAATGAGGAAATAGCAGAGAAAGAAAAAGGTGAGCAGTGGAAGCAAGCAAAGAGAACAGTAAGCAGCAGATAGAACAACAAAAACAAAGCAAAAGAGACAGGGAACAAAATAGGGCAAGAAGACGCAAGTAATCAAAACAGTGGAAGTAGGGAAGCTATCAGCATTGCAGGAGATAAAAACCCCTTCAAATCTCTTGCACCACCGTCAGATCCTCCAGAGGCCGAGCAAGAAGATCCACCACAGATGAATAATGCAGACAATCAAGAGCCAGGTAACATCCCAAATCTGAACTCTAGCAATACTTCTTCTCCTTCTTATGCTGACATCATAAAACAAAAGAAGAAGAACCTAGAAAACAAGAGCTCATATGATGAGGAAACCTTTGAAAGGCCATCAAAAAAAGTGGGAAGAAGAACAAACAAGGAAACTAGGGAAGAAGAATCAGAACGACAGAAAACCCTAGGCAGTTAACCTAACATTGAAATGACCATCGTAAGAAATATAAGACCAAGGACGTCCAAGGGAGGAGGCCCCACCCCATCAAGTGGTAAATGATGCAGCTGGTCTCTTGGAACTGTAGAGGATTGGGTAATCCCAATAAGGCAGAGGCTATCAAAGACTTATTGAAGATGGAAACCACGGACATCCTTATGCTCCAAGAGACCAAAATAGAAGGGGAAACCCTTCTAAACACTAGAATTATGAAATGGAAATATGATTCAGGAAAGGTTGTCAGTGCAAGGAGCTCAGCCGGAGGAATAGGCACATTTTGGTCAAAAAAATCCTTCTCATTAGAACGATTCTCTGAGACCCAAAATTGGATCTACACAGAGCTGCGCCACACTGCAAGCAACCTCCCCTTTGCTCTGTTTAACTTGTACGTACCTGTTCATTATGAAGAAAAGAGAGAGTGCTGGAGGAAACTCTTGGATTATATAGAGCAGATCAACCCCACAAATATAGTCATAGGTGGTGATCTGAATATAATTCTAGATCCCAAAAAAAAGAGGAGGGATTACCTCTAGGGATACTTTCATCAATACAGTGGGAAATCTGATACTGCAGTGGGACTTAGTTGAATTCAAACCTGTGAAAGGCAAATACACCTGGACTAACAATAGAACAGGAGAAAATCAAATCTCTGCTAGGCTAGATAGATTTCTAATCAACAGCTCTTTAATGATGGACAACAGAATAGTTTTTTCCAAGATCCTTCCAAAGCTCACATCGGATCATAAGCCAATCCTTTTATGCCTAAAAGAAGAAGAAGATCTAGGCCCCATACCATTTCGTTTCAGTCCTCTCTGGGCAGGTAAAGAAGGGTTCTTTGAAACAGTCCAAACAACATGGAGGATAGATGTATTCAGATCCCCAAGCTTTGTGTGGGAACGAAAAATGAAAAACACAAAATAAGCTCTTAAAGATTGGATAAAGAAATCCATGTAAACCCCCACTAGGCAGAGGAAGGAGGCAGTTCTTCAGTTGGAAGGAATACAATTCGAAATGGAGGAGAAAGATCTCTCTCCCACAGACTTAGCCAATGAAAAATCTGCCCAAAGGAATGCATACTGTTCTTTTAGAAATGAAGAAGAACATTGGCGCTTAAAGTCTCGAAGTCTGTGGCTTAAATCCGGGGACAAAAATACCACATACTTCCATAGACAGTGCAGGGATCGCCTCTAACGTAACCATATAGCAGAAATTACCAGCACTAGCGGTCAGGTGTATAAAGGATTTTCTCAAATCAAAGAAGCAGCTGTAAACCATTTTCAGAACCTCCTTAGTGCGGAAAGAAATGGGAATGAGGAGGATGCAGTAGAGTTTCTCACAACCATTCCAAATTTAGTCAGCGTGGAAGATAATGATTCTCTGATGAGCCCAGTCACGGAAGAAGAGATAACTAATGTAGTCTGGTCCATGGAACCAGACAAAGCTCCAGGACCTTACGGATTCTCAGTTAATTTTTATAGAATTTGCTGGGAGATAATCAAATCTGGTCTCTTCATAATGATAAGAGGAATCTTGAGGAAGGCAAAAGTGGGAGGAGGAATAAACTCCACCTTCCTCACTTTAATCCCCAAGGAAGCAAACCCAGGCTCCTTTGATAGATACAGGCCAATCTCACTCTTCCTACAAGATCGTGGCCAAACTACTGGCTAACAGAATTAAGCCCCTTCTCCAAAAGCTCATCTCTCCGGCCCAAGGAGGATTTGTGAAAGGCAGACAAATCCTAGACAATGTCAATCAAATCCAAGAAGCCCTCCACTCCAGACAAACACGGAAAGAACAAGGTATGATTATCAAACTGGATATGTGTAATGCTTTTGATAGAGTTAATCGTTCTTTCCTGTTTAGGGTTCTTGCAGCCTTTGGATTCAATCAGGAATTCATAAACCTCATCAAATCTTGCATTGAAAATATCTGGATTGCCCCAATGGTGAATGGTAGACCAGTTGAGTTCTTTTTAGCCACCAGAGGACTGAGGCAGGGCTGCCCTCTTTCTCCCTTTCTCTACATTCTCATGGCTGATTCACTAAGCAGAAAGCTAACTCAGGAGAAACAAATTGGTTCCATACCTGGGATAAGAATTATGCAAGGCATAGCCCCAGTGAATCATGCGCTCTTTGCTGATGATTCACTTCTGCTCGGGGGTGCTTCCATGAGAATTTCTAACTCCTTCAAGACCATTCTCCAAAAGTATTGCAGCATGTCCGAAGCGTTAATCAGTGAGAGGAAAAGTGTTGTTTATGGATGGAATACAGATCAACAAACAATTGAAAGGATTGCCAGCGAATTGGGGTTCAAAGGCTATGCAGCGTGGGACAAAATAAAGACAAATCGCAGATCAAATCTCCTGTCTAATGCGGAATGTTTTGTGGAACGGTGGGAAGGGAAACAATAATCGATTTCATCTAATTAATTGGGAAACAATGAAGCGTCCCATTGCTGAAGGCGGGCTCCAAATTCGTGACCCCCAGCAAGCAAATTTATCCTTGGGCTGTAAACTTCTGTGGCAACTATTAACCGAGCCTACGCATCTTGTGAGCCAGCTCTTAAAACTCAAGTATCTCAAAAATCAGTTGATCACCTCCTTCAATCCAGGGCTTTCTCCTAGAGGAACGCAGGTTTGGAGGCTCTTCTGTAAAGGGATTGATTTCTTTAGAACTCATTTGTATAAAATTCCAGGGAATGACAAAAATACATTGCTGTGGAGAGATCGAATCATGGGTCACCCTCCACTTTCAGATATTAATGAAATTGTAGATTTAAGAGCTTGGTTAAGTTCAAAAGGAATCCGGAAAATCGAGGATATAGTAGAGTGGGATAACAAAGGCAATTGGCAGTGCTGGACATTGCCTAACATTGCAGCGCATCTAAAAAATCAGTTAAATACTCTCACAGATGCAATTACAGACTTTACACATGTGCATAAGGACGAGGAAGACTCATGGGGATGGGGAAAAATAGGGGTGTACACAGCCAGACAAGGATACTTACAGATGCAAGGCAAAAAGGACTCTTCGCACCCGGAAAAAGTGTGGAATCAGATCTAGGAAAACTTCAGCATCCCCAAGATCAATTTCTTCTTTTGAACTTTGTTCCACAACAAAATCCTGACTGGAGATAATATTTGCAGAAGAAACATAGCTGGTCCTCATCGATGTGTGTTCTTGCAAAAATTCATTGGAAGCCTCAGTCCACATGTTCATCGATTGTGAGTATGCACAGAAGGCCTAGACTAGCTTCTTGACAGGCCTGATTGTGAGAACCCCCAGCACATTGTTTGATCACAGACATGTTCTCGTCTTGGAAAGCTCAATACCCCTTCAACATCGCTAAAAAATCTCTTTGGCATAAGGTGTGGATTGCAACACCAAAATATGTTTGCTGGAAGCTGTGGCTTGCCCAAAACGAAGTTGTCTTCAACCAAAAAGAAATGACTGTTGATAATGTTGCAGAGCAGGCCAAGAAAGTTCTATTAGAAACTCTGAGACACTCCATTGTCAAATACAGTTCCCTTCGAAATGAAGAAAGGGTATGGCTGGATGGCTTCTCCCCCATGTCGAGACCTTCAGCAATCATTCGCCCAAATCATAAGGAAAATTGGTAGATTCGAGACACCTTGGATAGTTTCCAAAAGTGGTGGAAATCACAAGGAAAATGCACCATCTTCTTTGACGGAGCCTCGAAAGGCAATCCAAGCAGGTCAGGAGCAGGAGGGGTTATTTACTTCCCGAATGGGAGAAAAGAGGACTTCAGTTGGGGACTTGGGCTTAAAACCAATAATCAGGCCGAAGTTCTCATTCTTTTAAAAGCTTGTCAACTAGCCAGAAAAGGAAACCCAAGGGAAATCTTAGTCTTTGGAGACTCGGAATTGCTGATCAAATCTCTAATAAACAAGAAAGGGCTCAAGGATCCAGTGCTAAACAAACAGCTTACAAGAGTGAACAGACTTCTGAAGGACTTTTCCTCAGCTCAAATCTTCCATATCATCAGAGAATTAAACACAGAAGCAGACAGACTGGCAAATACAGGATGTACTCTAGAAAAGAGCATGATCAGCATAAATGCAAGAGCATCGAATATGGCAACTATTCCCTAAATGAGCAAGGCGTTCTCGTAAAAGCAGAGAATTGTATTGTCTGAAACAGTGAATTGTAATGCTTGATTTGGCTTCGGCCATCCATCTCTATAAATAAAAATACCCGTTTCAGTTAAAAAAAAAAAACAATTAATTTTTTATAAATAACAATTATTAATTATTTACCACATGGTCCTTTTTTCCGTCATTTCTCTTTCAATAATGCAAAAAAGGAGGGCTATACTAGGCAAAAATAGGGTTTGTAGGGATGAGAATGGGGTTGACAGATAACAAGGAGCATCGATTCAAAGCCCCAACATATCCCTTAGCCCTGATTCCTTGTGGGTCCACATAATCAAAAGAGAATTGATACAAGCTTGATTAATACTCAACATTTAAAAAAAAAATGATCAAAATGGGAGGTTCCAAAAGCTTTAAGCTATAGTAAACAAGGAAGAATAGTGGATCCAATGTTAATGTCTACATTGGCTCCACCATTCTTCCTTGTTTCCTATAGCTTCCTTTGCAGGTCACTGTTATGTATTTCTTTATATAATTTTTCATATACCATTCCTATCCATTTAGATGAATTTCTTATTTTCTTTTGACAATTTAGAAATTTCTTCTCTCAGGTACACTTTTTTATTTTTCAATATTGCATTTTTCTTTTTGACATATCACTCAAGAACCTTGAATTCCTTAATACTGGTCTTCAATCTTTCAATTTTTCTATATTTATAAACTTTGAAGTTAAGGGTTTATCTAGCACAATAAAGGATGCAGTAACGTTTGAATTCTCATAGAAATCAATAATGTGGTCGAAATGATCTGGAGTTGATGGACCAACAAAATCCTAGTAGTCATGGATTTTGAATGCTGAAAATTTTGTTCTTGGATTTTTAAATGAAGAGGTTACTGAATTTTTCCCTTTGTCAAGGTTGTAGACAATGATCATTTAGCTAGGTGTGGCTTCCTCAAATAACTTGGATGGTAGGGGAGTATCTTTCTTAGGAGGGTGTGGGGATAGGGATGCAACGTTTCCATGGGATTATTGAGGAGGCATGGGGAGTGATGTAGTTTTTGCAAAGGAAGGGTAAGTGACGTAGTTTTGTAGAGGGCTCTTGAGGAGGTAGGGGAAGTGATGTAGTTTTTATAGAGGGTTATAAGGAGGAAAGGGGGTAGTCTCAACTGGTTATGGTAACTTTTTTTCACCATATTTCTTGTTAGCCTTATTGGTGTAGCACGAGGCTGTGCTTATGAATTCTTACCTCTTAGAGACTTTCTTACGAGGAGTGAGGTCTTCAACCTCTTGAAAATTATCATCCCCATCATCAATTGGAATTTTATGCCCAGGTTCTTCCTATTTTCCATTATGAGATCCCTTATGTGTCTTTTATATAGGTTCTTGTGGTGCTACTTTCAATAACCATATGAGTGGATTACCAAACATATTTCGAAGAAAGAAAGCATCAAAATTGTCTCTCCTCTTTTCATGTTCTTCCACAATTCTTATTTTAATAAGGTCATGGTGATGTAGACTATGTCTGGATTTTTTAGGGTTATGATGCACTCACTTTGCCATGCGACCTAGTATTTTGCAAAGGAAGTAAGGGAAAATAATATGAATACTAGCTTCAAAGTGGAGGAGAAATCTAAGATGATAAAGAAATGTGACAATGTACCTTCCATCACATGTTATGAACTTTTGCAGGATGATAAGTATGTGTTTCCAATTATCTACAATCCATGACCATAGTATCTCTTGCCCCTAGTATGGCTTGAAATATATAGAGTTGAGAAACCTCATCAAAACCTCTTTTTCTACCTACTTATTCTTAAACTAATCGCCTCTTATTTGTGGGAGTCTCATGGCCTAAGACACTAACTCTTATGTCACTCACATAACCAATCTATCCATGTGAACCAATTCACCATTGAATCCCTATGAAAATGCAATTGATGCAGTGTCATCATGCCTCAAAACTTTTGAGGAAAGGGGAGCTACTTGCAACCTTAAGAATGGGCTTGCATGTATTATATTTGGGGAACCCTCCAAGATTGTAAAAGACAGGGGTTATTGTCTAACCACCCCCAATTTCCCCATTCTCTTCAGTTTTTTAACGCTAAGGGCTCTATCTCTCAGCTAATTTTGTTATCAACCAAACATTGTGGGAACAAGGAGATAATTTGAAGTAGGAGTGATGGTTAGAGGCAATATGAGGTGCTAGAATGAATGTATAACGGTTGAAGTATGCTAAAAGGTATGGAATGATTATGGATGCAAGCATTGATGAGTAATGATTGCACTCAACAGGGTATTCAGAATAGGGTCATCATCATATTAGAGTGATGGAATCATCGCTCATATAAATCAACCACGATGATCAATAATTGCACAGTGTGGTAGAGAAAATAGAGTGAAAATATAATAAGTGTTTTAGGAAAAAGGGAAATGTGCATTTTAAAATTTCATCAGTCCAAGGCCATGTTGATATTAGCTCATGCCTTAAACACATTGGAGATATTTAAAATAAATTTCTCACCTCAGGTTTTCCTTAGAATAAAGTTTCTTGACAATAGTGACCTAAAAACAAACCTCAGGTTCATAACATTGATGAAATGTTGCGCTATAATTGTTGATAAAACTTGGAATCTAGAAAAAATATTGATACTTATATTGGCTTTGAATCTTACTACTTGGAATTTAGGTAAATTAATTATCAATGAACTCTTATGGAGAAAAGTGGCAAAGAGGATAGAGGTGTATAGTAGCTCCAGATCCATGTTTGTGTTCACATTTTATTAAGAAGGATTGAATTCGTGGAATATTCTATTGGAAAATACAATACAAGTACTCCAATAAACAATATGGTGATCATGTAACAATAGTTATAGGATTATATGAGAGTTATAAGAAAACTTGTAGATTTCAAAATCAAGAGTCTTTCAGGTTGATATTATTGTTTAGGAATCATCCATCTACAATTTGATTCTTAAGATTCCAGTCATTCTCAAAATAAAGAGAAACTAAAACCCAATTGATGAAGATGATATCACTTCAAAACTTGCTGAGAGGGAAGAGAAAGAAGTCAGATCCTCAAATCTTCGTCTATTATTCTTGATTTCATGATACAATTTTTTTTTTGAGAATAATGTTGGAATTGTTGTCAAATGGGAAAGGATGGAATGTACATGGTGTGTCAAGTCCATGGGGAGTCCTGTGGTTCTTGCAATCTTTGGTAGAGAACCATCATAGTAACAGGATAAGTGAAGAAGCTATAAAATCATATAACTATGGTGGTTTGGAGTCCCAGGATTTGAAGGCATTTTTTTCCTAAGGAGATCAAATCAGATGCTCCAAGAAATGGAATAGTTGGATAATGATCTAAAAAATCTTTCTAATGGTATGTTGAACTCTGGAAAATGCCTCCTCAATAAAAAATTACTATAGATCAAATCTCGAAGGATAGAAGGTCTAAGTTGTAGAGCTAAAGTAAATTGTGAAGTTAGTTGACACTAAGTCTGGCAACCTATTTGTTGGTTTAACCAAAGTTGGAAGACATGTCACCCCGAGAGGTTTTCCCTAGAGGTTTGTAAAAGCACACAAGCCAAAAGAGTCGGGCATATGGGACTGAGATGAGTCAGTAGGATGAGTTGGCAGAGGCGTAAGAGCAACCAACCAATGAAAAACTCAGGAAGACTAGCGTGAGGATCTAATGGGACAACTCACCCCGAAGGTCCTTTCCTAGAAGAGAAAATGTAACAAAAGTTTGAAGGGTGTGGGATGAGAAAGCATTAGGAGGATGTGGAGTAGGTAACACAACAGGCAACACAACAGTGATTGGTGGAAGTTTGAGCGGGAGGTCCCCACGGGTTAGCTCATCATTAGAGAAATTTTGAGGTAAAAAATGAGATTGTTGACGTTGCTAGACCTGCTAACATTTAGGGGATCACCCCGGTATGAAGTCCCAAATAGACCTCACACCATTTGGAATGGGAGTCCCATCTGGTATGATGGCCTAGTTGCCATTGTCTTAAGGATTTACCTCAACTCTTTCTTGTCAGCATAGAAGAGTGGTATGCTTTGTCTTTGGGAAGTGAGGTTTGCATGCTTGGTGAATGTAAGTGTACTTGTGTCAATGGTTCTTTCACTATGAGGGGAAGAGAGTGAAGGTGAGTTCCAGGTTGAAAGGGATCAGTCCCAACTCAACTAGGAACACACAACACAAAAGGACATACACATCTTCCAGTGGAGCAGTCCACTTGGATGCTATAGTCACAACATACAAGGTAAGATAACACATACAACACTCATGGATCAGTCTGAACAAGTGCAACGGTCATTACAAAAAGGTTCATGTGAAAGTTCTGTCTGATGTCTAGTAAAGAAGTCGACACAGACGAGACAACACTAATAACATACACAACACATTTCCATTAATAGATTATACATTACAACAAATGAATTAGTTCAGATGTAGAATATGGGTTAAAGAAACATGCATTACAAGTATTAAAGATCGGTCTTACAACAAATAAAATACATGTGTGAAAATGTGTTGGCCTGTTAACATGCTTTTGAATTAAGTGAAAGTCCCAAGACACATTGTTACACCATACATCACTAACCCCGTCAGCGGGGCGTTGGAGCCACCACTTACTCCTCAAAGAAAATATTACAGACTCTCTTGGCCATGTGGGAGGAGCTAAGGTGAAAAAGTCATTTCATATACAAATGAGGGGGGTATTTGTAGCCAAGGGTGAAACTAACCCTTGTGGCTTCGACTACCCTCATGGCCATTCCACTTCCATGAATTTCTAACTTACATGACTCTATGTTCAACAAGAGGGTATCTTGGATTTCCACGTTACATCACATTGATTGACAATAAGCCCATAGTGGAGATGTGGGCAACATGACTCATGACTTGACATGACAATGTTGGTACATTCGTGCTACTGCTGGAGTGCATGTCGAGCTACAATGCTGCTGAATGATGGATGTCTTCATGGTGTATGACAGCTTCACCTCCGCATGTCAAAGTGCGTGGAGTCTTGGATGGTCCTTGTTTCGCTTGATGAAGCTTTAGCATGTTGTTCCTTGCTTTCATGCTGGAAGGCTTGACAAGATCACTTGTTCATGAAGGTGCATGTCTGTCGCATTCGTCCACTTCATTCATTCATCCATTAGCGAATTTGTCCATCTGCATGGGATCCCTTCATTCATTCTGTTCATTGTCTTGACATGTTTGTTGGTGTACATGTACTTGCTATCACTCATAACGAGACATAATCAAATCCAAAACCTCCTAGTCTACCATGACACATGTTCATTCAGATGTAGGTGATCAAGAGAGGCAACAGGATTGTGATGTGGGATGATGGCTCTGGGCAACTACTGATGAAAACTATGCAAGAGTCATTGAGAGATGGAGACAAACACTCTGAGTCAATAGTGACTATCTGTAAGGTTTGGCTCAGCTGGGAGGTACAGTCCAGGTTGCAGGAGGGCAAGGAAGGCATGCTCTATGCATTTTCCAGAACAAACAGTCAGAGGGGTCTAGGCAGCCATATTTGTGCAATTTTCCAGAGGAACAGGGTGGGTTGCATGAAGGGTCAGCAAGCAGGGATTGTAGATTTTTTCGCGGAACTTCTAGTGAGACTGGCAGCCAAAACTACACAATTCCCAAAGGGAACTGACAGTTGGCTACTAGGGTCACTGGCAGCCAAAACTACTTAATTCCAAGAGAGAACTGGTAGTTGGCTGCTCAGTCACTGGAAGCAGGAATTATGCAATTCCTGGAGGGAATAGGTAGTCTGCTGCTAGGAGCAATTGGTTGGGAAAAATGTACTATGACCGAGAGGTCGACTTGTTGATCATCGCTATGCAATTTTTGAGCCGAGCTAAATGATAGGCAGCGGAAGACCTGGTCATGAGCACTGCACAATTTCTGAGATGAACAGTTGGTCAACTATCCGGATGACTGACTGGGAAAACTACGTAACTTTCTGAAGGAGACAGGGACGGGCACTTGGTGTTTGTCTGACCTGTCTGTGCAATTTCCTTAGTTAGTTGAGCGGGTGAGGTCAGTGGCCTCTGCGTAAATTTGGAGGGGATTCAGTCTCGGGGGACCTTCAGATCCGACTGTCTGGGTGACCAGCATGAGAGTTGATTGGATTTCTTGCGGGCATTGCAACTTGGAAGGACTAGCTTGGTGCTTCTACATTATTCTGGTTGACAGTCAATCAATTCGAAAGTAGGGTGATGGTTTGAACATCAGTGAGGAGTCTGGTCGTCAGAACTTCAGAAAAAATGACTAAGTGTGTGAATAGTCGAAAGGTGCATAGGTGAGCATATGAACACACACTCACATGAATTGACGACGAAATGACCAAACCATCCAGACACACATGTTCAACATGAATGATCAACAATGTAAGCGATAAGTGCAAAACTATTGATTGATCGAGATGACACTTGCGCGACAACAAATATGACTCTGTGTGTGTAACAAATGCTTTCATGGTGAACACAACAAACATAGCTAAATCGAAGACTTCGAGCATAACGAGAACATGGTCGCAAGCATGACTTGGACATCAACATGCAGAGACTTGAATGTAATGAACAAGCAAGGCGGATCTAAAGACTCACACAAGATCACAGAGTGAACCCGAGTGTGTGCAACCATCAAGTGAACTCTTCAAGGGAGGCTCCGAAATTGGTGTAGGCCAAAATTTTGGAGGGTGGTTGTAGCCACTACAATCCTTAGCGACACACTGGTAGAACTCCAGCTTCTCTATTTCGGTTCATTGCTAGCACATGGCCTTGGTATTTCAGAGAGTATTGAATTGTTGTGCAGGTTACTTCAGCTTTACCACTTACCCCATGGACATACATGGTTCATCCTTTTCCAAATCAGTTAAACGCAATCAAAATTTCAGCTTGAATCTCAGTGTTTCGAATTCGGGAAGGGTAGCTTAGCTTGCGAGTTGAAGATTTTCAAAGTATAAGTTTTCATCTCTAGTGTTTCTCCGATGCCGGCCGGCCTGGACAGTACCCCGATGGAGTCACGCGGGAACACACACATTGCTCCATTTCCAGTGAGCCTGGTTAGTACCCCGGTGGAGTTGCATGCTTCACCTCTCTGCACAGGAAGCCTTTCTCTTCTTTCGCCTTTGTATTTTTCAAGAGGATTGTGCATAGGAACTTATTTATTTTTATGGCGGAAGAGGGATCCCGACTTATTGAGAGCAGAAGAGGTTGTTTCTTCGGAGAAGCATGTAAGACCTCTAACGTAGGTTTGTTCGTTTAGATTCTCCCCTTGTCGGTTTCTACAAGTTGGATGAGCTTGGACACACAAAGTAGAATGCTGAGTACAAACATGGGGCTTCCTAGTGTGGACACAGGTTCATGGTTGGACCAGAGCTTCCCTTACAAATGGTTCGTATTTTTTGTAAATGTTGTAACCAAGCACAGATAAAATGGACACAAGATTGGCCAAGTGCTACAGTGTCACAAATCTCTTCAAATTTCAGCCACATACTCTATTCAAAATCCAGAACGTAGTAGTTGGAAAAACTTATTTCCAGAAACAAAAATAGTAATATATCAAACAAACAAAATGAACGTGAACAAAAATAGTAAGTAGAATCAAACAAAGCGAAAGCAAAGATAATAAGAAAAACAAACCAAATGAAACAACAAGTAGGAAGTAGACTATGTACATGGCACAGGCATGACCCGCCCTATTGAAAATAATGCTTGATATCTTAGCCATTGACAAGAAGGTTGTCAATCCTCCCATCGAGTGATTGCAAATGGTACCTCTATGGGCCAAGCTTCTCATGAACTAAGTATGGGCCAATCCACAAGGACTGGAACTTCGTATGTTTGCCTTTGCCTTAATGGGGCTTATCCCATTTTAGAACTAATTCATCCACATTGAAGCTAGCTTTCCCCGCAGACTTCTTATCGAACCACCTCTTGATATGGTTCTGGTGGAGTGTGAAGTTTTCTTTTGCTTTCATCCTTTCTTCCTGGAGCTTATGGAGAGCATCCATCCTACATCAAACTAGATGGCAAGGCTCACCTTGGGATTCTTGGGAAAGCTGACGCTCAGGAAAGTAGATATTTTACGGGAGGATAACTTCTTTACCATAAACCAGGAAATACGGTGAGGTATTTAGAGAGGGCTTAGGTGTCACATGATCAATCCATAGTGCATTTGTCAGGGCAGTAAGCCATTTATGCTGCTCAGAGAAAACAATCTTCTTGATTATACGGATGATGTTTTTATTCATAGACTCTGTTAGATCGTTTCCTTGTGGATAGTAATTTGATGAATGTATTAGCACAATGCCATTGTTAACACTCAGGTTGTCCCTTGGCTCCTTAAGGGATACGGCCGAGGTAACCACAGACCAAGCTTTGGACTGCCGGTCCTAGCCTACCAGCAGTCAGAGAGGGCTCTCTCTTTGGGATTTAGCTTTGTTTAGGAAATGATTTCAGGCTAGTTATTATGCACATTGGTTTTTGTTTGAGTTTGGCGGGATGAATGATTCTTTCAGGCAGTGTTGGCATCGAGCGCAAGAGGTTTAGAACATTGGGACATGGAGTCAAGGATGTGGACTGAAGGATGTGTTTTCTTTGCAAAGAAGGGACTACAGAGCAGGATAGCTACACAAGGAATAATATCAGGTTTGAATGAGGATGAAACGGATTTCAGGGAATGAAAGACAGCTAAGTAATTTTTCATTCATGCTAACAGAGGGAACGTGAATGAATATTCTATAGGAGCAATTAAGAAATTCCTACAACAATATTCATATACGGAGGAAAACAGTGCAAATATGAGGCCTAAGAGGATTCATATTTATAGGCTAATTTAGAAGGAAAACATAGAGAAAAAGCAGGAATTGAGGGCAGAGCACGGTAAGTGAAAATCTGAACTATTCTTTCTTCCTGCAAGTTTAGATCATGACACAGATACGATATAGCAAACATAGCAACTGTAGAAAGAGATGAGGAAAACTTATTAGTCCATGAAGAAGCACGAGAATTCTGTAATCTTATTCTTCAGCCATCGAATCCACATTTAGACAGTCCAAACACAAATGTTCCAGCAAGCTCTGTTTATTAAATCTCTTAGAGCGTACATAGCAAGTCTCAAAATCAGATTATCGATCAAAACACCTCTCACCCTTTGAACAACAAACAACGTTGTTTAAAAAGGCAAAATATCTATTACAAGCAGATCTCAGATCGATCTGATGGAGTCACAGCTTCTACCCTAATCTGTACTGAAATAAATGCAAGAAAATATCTATCTAAGCGGCGCTGGAGGCAGCAGTATCAAAATGGAGTTTAAGTATGGTTCATTTCTTGTGATGCGCTGGCTATTTGGCCATAACTCTGTAATAACTACCCAGGAATCCTTTAGGCGGTTCCATAGATTTAACAAATAATTTTTGCCTTTTTAGATTATGGCAATGGCTATCCCTTCAGCTTGATGAGTTTCCCTTCACATCCAGAAGGATTTAGGCTGCTGAGGTTCAGGCGGGTCTGAGGGGACTTGTTGAAATTCACCAAACACTTTCATTTTTATCGGATCCGATCATCTCGGCTACACCACAGAACTGGCCACTTGCATTCTAGCCTCACGCACACCAGGTGGAAATTTGAAAAGCCCATGTGTTGTAGCACCAACCCACTCTGCTTTTCATCTTATCTCCGTTCAAGGAGTCTTGTTCCATATCATCATTGCTGAAGCTACCGCAGTTGAATTAGCATGCTATAAAAGTTTGGTTCTTTCCTTACTTTGCATTGGGTGCATACGAGATTGATTACGCAAAGCCAAGCCCCAATTCAGCAATGCATGTGGTGCATAAACCTGGCTAATCCCCATCATAGCTTCAAATTTGTCAATTACTGCCAAGTATATCTTGTTTGCATCTTTAACTACTTCCTCTCCCCACTCTTCAGTCAGTCGAGCACGAAAACAGAGTGCAAGTCCCCAGTTATACAAGGACTTAACATCGTGTTTATCCAATAATAATGTAGTTCGATATTTCCTTCCAGCTTCAACTAGAAGTTGGTCACACTCTTCACACACCTCCTGTATCGTTTCTGCAATTGTCTCTCTTTCTGTCACTGCTAGCTTCAACTCATCAAACTGCCACTTTTGTCCCTTCTCACCAAATGAGTCATCTCTTGAGAGAAGAAAACTCCTCAACTGTTGACTCAATTTTAGCTTAAGTTCTCCATGAACAAGCAAAGCATTCCCCCACTGTCCTACAGCTACCAAGCTTGAAGAGTTAATAGCAGCAGCCTTAGAAAATAAATTTGCAACCTCATATAGCAAGCATTCTGCAGCACTCACTTCGATTTTACCTTTCAAGGCATTTTGAGCTTCTTTTAAAAGGGCTTCTCCCTTGTCCAAATAACTTTGGAACTTCTCATCATTTAAGTTTTTTGAGATTGACGATAAATTTTGGGCATTGCTTATATCCGAACTTTCCACATAACTTGAACTGGTTGCAACTGTTCTCCTATTGACTCTGGCTTGACGATCATAGTCCGAACTAGTTATGTTCCCTGGAGATACTTTGTCTAAAACTTTATATCGTTCTCTATTCCTATCACTATTATTGCCTCTGTTTCCATGCTTGCCACCTCCCGTTCTAGGATGCTAATCATCAGGCTCACTCAATTTGGATAGATACAAAGAATTTTCAGGAACACTTGACTGATCTGAGGAAATATTTCAAATGTCGGTGAAAAACTAAAGGAAGAAGTGTCATCCTTCCGATAATCTCCAAACCTGGAGGACAAGTGGATCAATGATCTGTCAACCGCCTTTTCCATCATGAATTCAGGTCTAGTAAAAAAAAGAAACCCAATGCCTGTAGTGAGCGGACCTTGATATAAAATTCTTCTGCGCGCAGGTAGTGCTTATAAAAAATATATAAAGAATATTCACTACGGTGATTGCTCCCTTATCCATCATGGCAATCAGATCTGCCGCATAATGAACAAGAAGCTCAAGACAAAAAGGCAACGTACCAAATGCAATTTGTCTTTTGGCTCAAACTGCATATTGTACAGCTCACTATGCTTAAAGAACATCCGAACGAGATACTCAAACGTGCCCACACTTTGAGAAGCAACTTTACCGAGTGTGCAGTTTGTTTCTGGGCGAGCACTGCCGACGGATTTCTCCTCTCTTTACTCCGTTCCATTGATAGTTTGCCACACCCTTTTGCACTTACAATTAAGAATTCGTATGAAGAGTCATCCATTGTAAAATCACCAATATTTTCATTATAGCAGATTATGTTTGAGAAAAGATGTCCTATTTTTTAATGTTGCAGGTAAGGAAGTGATTGAATCGTTAAACTATTCATTTGTATCAACGAGAAACCTTGAACCTTCGAAGTATAATTACAATCCCCTGCTTCCTCAGCATCAAAAACTCCCAAGCAATCTTTGCCCCCTCCATAATCATCTCGTCCAGATACCTGTAAGCCTCTTCTGGGTTCCATGCCCTGCCTTGGAGTAACAACAGATGACAGTGGTGTAAGAAGATGCATCAGGGGTGATGCATAGGTTAGGCGAGAATGCTCATCGATACATGAGATACATGAGACATGATGATTTTGTGCAGCTACCACAGCAAGCAGAGATGATCTTGATCCTGGTGCTATGCAAAAAGTATGTTATACCCAGTCGACAACACTCCTCTACTATGAGAAATTCCCATACAACATTGATGTTGGGAAATATTTCCAAGTGCTTATATGGCTCGAGCAATGACTCATACATATTGTTCAAGACTTGAAGCCACTTACACCAGCTACCCATTTCTTTAGGAGTGCAAAAATTCTCTAATGATGACAGCAAAGTCAACAAGAGATGCCTGAATCCTATGTGTAAGGATATGTGATGGATCGTGACGGTATGGATGATTTTGAACCATGATATAAGCATGTGGCACACAATCCTCCAAGAGTTGAGCAACACGTTTACTTGTTAGTTTACTGCCAACCTGAACCACCACGTCTGGAGAGACCCAGTTCTTCACAGAGTTGCCAAGTAGAATATGATCCAACAGGTCTATAAAGCACAGGCTAAATTTAGGTTCAGAAGTAGCAAAAGGAAGCTTTCTCAGACGCATCCCTGATAAAATATCAGGCACAACTGGCCAGCGAAGATGTTTAGCAAGTGACAAAGCCACCCATGTCTCTTCAGCAGTCTGAAGACACCCAAGAATTAAAAGCCCCCGACTTGCTCCTTCAATTAGATCCACCACTTCTTTATATTGGCCATATGTGTTCATCAGGTCTTTGCTAAATTGGAATTGTGTTACTCTGATGTGTTTAGTAAATGGTTCTCTGTTGGACATCCACATATTGAGCCCTTTCAAACTACCCAAATTCCATTGGCATGAAACTCCTACTAAGGGCTCTCTAAAAGCACAATTAATGTGTACTGGACCAAAAGGCTCTTGTGTGGCTCTAAACACCGCAGTGTCAATAGTAGTAAGCACCATTCGGGCAGGAACCTTATCATCAAGTGGAGGTAAATTAGAAAAATACCTCACAAACGATCCAAAGTGATTGACCTGATTTATTGTTTGATTTGCTCCTGTATCATGTAGTTCTGGAGGGCGATCTACTGTGAGCAACAATATTGGAATACAGTCCTGGCTTGCCTATACCACAGCAGGAAGGAGATTTGAGAGAGCCGTTCCAGATGATGTTATGACTGCTGCCGGTTTATAAGATCCCTTTCCATATCCCAATGCATGAAAGGCAAATTTCTTCCCACAGCCTCTTAACCTGATACATATCAACAAAAATGTTACATCAACCATAAAGGATAACATTGAAGCTCTTTGTTTCCAGTGGATAACACTTCTTGTTAAAGTGAATTAACTCCTCTGCCTCTTCAACAAACATGTTTCTGCAGAGTGCACGGAGAAGGCAAAGAAAATCATCATAGTCTGCAGCAAGTTTGAACTTATTCATGGAATGTCCTTATGGCTTTCTGAGCATCATGAGCAACATCATAACTTTTTACCATTATCATCAGAGTTTGGTGAGTTACCATGGCATTCTCATGCATTTTTCTGATTAAACCCCAGCCTTTATCAAACTTTCCGTGCACACCCAATATAGAGATCATGGTATGGTACGCACTGACTGTGTGGCTGTAGTCTGGTTGTGAACCTACCTATTAAAAAACTCTGAAAGCAGCATTCCCATCATACTGAAGTCTATGGAGAAGTTTCTGCACCAAATTTGGCGAGGGAATGAATCCACAATCATCAAGTGCTGCCCTCTTTACCCGAGTAGCAAATATGGAACATTGTTGCAAGCAAAGCATGACATATTTGGCCTGTAAATATGTCGATCACGAAAGGTGAATACCTGCTACGAGCAGGAGGCTAACAGTGGCTCCACTTGGGGATGGCTTTTCCTCGCGAAAAGTCAAGAACAACAGGTCATAATGCCTTAGTCTTTAATTGATGTTGTTCTCTGCAAAATTCCCTTTGCGGGCTGTCTTATTAATCCTACCTACCTATCCTAACCAGCACTTACTTTGCTGTCAGGTGAAATCAAATAACCAGTGCAGCGACTTAAGCAACTGAAAAAAGAGATGAACTGGCTCACTGACTGTTAATGAACTTGGAAGCGCTATTCAGTCATGTGCCCCCATGACCAAAATTGTGGTATAGAAAGGCCGCTGCTGATGTATTTGGTCCTCACGGAGAAAGCATGCTAAAGAACTTGAGTTAAGAAGCAGTTCCATGTAGTCTGCTATAGGATCAATAAAAACATCATGTGGGATAGCTTCTTCTCGGCCTTTTTGGTCGGATGGAACAATTGCCTCTTTGGTAATAAACCCTGCAACTAAATCTTCAGTCTTTGCCTTGGAAACATAATTATCCTCTATCTGTAAGTCAGAAGGTAGTACTATTTCCTCATGACTTGGGGAAGGAAGATTTTGAAAAAATTCTTCAGGATCGCGAAAATGATATGACTGGATTTGAGATTGCAAGAATTCAATTTCATTTTCATATCTTTCAACAACTAAATCAAGCGAGCCTCCTGCTATTTTTAACAACATCAATCTGAAAAATTCTTCATCAAGCTCAAATTCTGATAAATTCTCCTTGAATACATCTAAAGCTTTACCAAATGAAAGATCTTCCACGAACCCGGTCATCCTGTCTTATTGATAATGCTTTGGAATATGGACTATTTGGTTGTAGAATTGGTTCGTTCCTCAGTGGAGTCTTGAATGAAAATGAAGTGGAGTCGCCAGGTGGATGCCTTTACTTTGGAGTGCCTGATCTCTGTCCACCATTGAAGATCAGAACTAAACATGAAAAGCTCTGAAGAAAAGGAGCACTTTCTCCAGAAAGCGGGGTTTACAGTGATGAACAAAATGTTTCAGGTCCCCAGTGGAGTCGCCATTATGTTAACACTCAGGTTGTCCCTTGGCTCCTTAAGGGATACGGCCGAGGTAACCACAGACCAAGCTTTGGACTGCCGGTCCTAGCCTACCAGCAGTCAGAGAGGGCTCTCTCTTCGGGATTTAGCTTTGTTTAGGAAATGATTTCAGGCTAGTTATTATGCACATGGTTTTTTGTTTGAGTTTGGCAGGATGAATGATCTATTCAGGCAGTGTTGGCATGCGAAGCGCAAGAGGTTTAGAACATTGGGCATGGAGTCAAGGATGTGGACTGAAGGATGTGTTTTCTTTGGAAAAGAAGGGACTATAGAGCAGGATAGCTACACAAGGAATAATATCAGGTTTGAATGAGGATGAAATGGATGTCAGGGAATGAAAGACAGCTAAGTGATTTTCATTCATGCTAACAGAGGGAACGTGAATGAATATTCTATAGGAGCAATTAAGAAATTCCTACAACAATATTCATATACGGAGGAAACTAGTGCAAATATGAGCCTAAGAGGAATTCATATTTATAGGCTAATTTAGAAGGAAAACATAGAGAAAAAGCAGGAATTGAGGGAAGAGCACGGCTAAGTGACATCTGAACTATTCTTTTTTCCTGCAAGTTTAGATCATGACACAGATATGATATAGAAAACATAGCAACTGTAGAAAGAGATGAGGAAAACTTATTAGTCCATGAAGAAGCACGAGAATTCTGTAATCTCAATCTTCAGCCAACGAATCCACGTTTAGATAGTCCAAACACAAATGTTCCAGCAAGCTCTGTTTATTAAATTTCTTGGAGCGTACACAGCAAGTCTCAAAATGAGATTACCGATCAAAACATCTCTCACCCTTTGAACAACGAACATCGTTGTTTAAATAGGCAAAATATCTATTACAAGCAGATCTCAGATCGATCTGATGATGTCACAGCTTCTACCCTAATCTGTACTGAAATAAATGCAAGAAAATATCTATCTAAGCGGCGCTGGAGGCAGCAGTATTAAAATCGAGTTTAAGTATGGGTCATTTCTTGTGATGCGCTAGATATTTGGCCATAACTCTGTAATAACTGCCCAGGAATCCTTTATCGGTATTGTTTAGGCGGTTCCATAAAATAATATTCACCTTTTAGATTGTGGCGGTGGCTGTCCCTTCTGTATTCAACTTATTGTGCGCTAACCATTTTTCCCAATTTGAAACCAGAGCACAATGTGCCAAACGTAATATCTCAATGGAAAAGCGACCAAACTGTTTGCCTCCGCAGAGTGTAAACGAAGCAATTGGGTTTCTATATGCTTGAAGCTTCTTTCAGCTACAATGGAATCTTTACTAACTCTAGTCAAGGGGCTCTGAAATTTTGAACAACCATTTCTACCTAGATCCTTTGATTTCATTTCATATGAATTCCCGCTAATATCAGGTGCTTTATGAATTATCGTACACATGATCTATATGAGATGCCACTCCGTTTGGCAGAATCATCTAGTGGCATGCATGGGCTTCCTAGATCTCAACCAGTACTAGGCAATGTCAGTGATTCCTCGATGTCAAAATTAAATGTCCATTCAGCTGATGCCGTGAGCCATTTTTCTCCAAACAAATCCAATATTTCTACATATCATTTTACTCTGCTTTATGAATTATCATAGGTTCTCAGTGATAATTCATTGAATAATATGTGGTCTGGTACTCTAATGAATGATTTTACAATGATATAAGTTAGTTTTGTTGTTTGAGAATAAGTTAGTTCAATGATTGGGTTGGTTGATTCAGTTGGTTTATTGACTGAGTGATTTGTTCCAGTGATTAGTTTCAGTTTTGATATTTGGTATTGGGCTTAAATGATGGTAGTGGGTCCAGTCTAAAAATTTGATGAAACGTGACCTACAAGTTTTGATGTTTTGAATCAGGTGGATCCAATGTGAAAATTTCTGAAATGTGATCCACGGTGGTGCTGAGGGTTAGAGCCTTGAGTGAGGGAGTCGAAGCTTCATTCCAACTGATAAAATAGATGAGGGGCTAGGAGCTCCCTTCTGGTATTGGGCTTAGTTAACTCTCCAAGACAGTAAAACAAACAAGTAGCTGTATCTTGCGGTAGGAGATAAATTCCAATTGTTACATCTATGCTCTGGAAAGCTCCTCTTAAAGGAGAAGCACAAGATCATATCTGAACCAGTGTGGGAATCAATCCTTCGTTATTGGGAACGATAGCAGATATACACGAATTAAAAACGGTAAACCTCGGATTAACCATTGTCGAGTAGCCTAGGGTCACTTGTTGGTAAACCTTGGATTATGTCAAGGAGCCTTCAATGGGATTGAGCTTTGTTACTCTGCCCTTGCGTGTGTATCGGATCGTAGATTGTTCCCCCAGGTATATTTGTTTCTGTTGGTAACCATAGTGACCATATTCTATAGGATTCTTCTTAAGGTGACGGTGGAGGGAAGATCCCGCTGTACCTGGAGCAGACGTCGGCTAGACTCACTTGGATTTTCTGGGGGGTTCTCTTCACTCGAGATGGTTTAGTGGAGAAACTTGTGCCAGTCTATT
>APFE031226201.1:142078-159450 GCA_000404065.3 Pinus taeda | reverse complement strand
GAAGAAGCACGAGAATTCTGTAATCTTATTCTTCAGCCATCGAATCCACATTTAGACAGTCCAAACACAAATGTTCCAACAAGCTCTGTTTATTAAATCTCTTAGAGCGTACACAGCAAGTCTCAAAATCAGATTATCGATCAAAACACCTCTCACCCTTTGAACAACGAACAACGTTGTTTAAATAGGCAAAATATCTATTACAAGCAGATCTCAGATCGATCTGATGGAGTCACAACTTATACCCTAATCTGTACTGAAATAAATGCAAGAAAATATCTATCTAAGCGGCGCTGGAGGCAGCAGTATCAAAATGGAGTTTAAGTATGGGTCATTTCTTGTGATGCGCTGTCTATTTGGCCATAACTCTGTAATAACTGCCCAGGAATCCTTTAGGCGGTTCCATAGATTTAACAAATAATTTTTGCCTTTTTAGATTGTGGTGGTGGTTGTCCCTTCAGCTTGATGAGTTGCCCTTCACATCCAGAAGGATTTAGGCTGCTGAGGTTCAGGCGGTGCTGAGGGGACTTGTTGAAATTCACCAAACGCTTTCATTTTTATCGGATCCGATCATCTCAGCTACACCACAGAACTGACTGCTTGCATTCTAGCCTCACGCACACCAGGTGGAAAATTGAAAAGCCCATGTGCTGTAGCACCAACCCACTCTGTTTTTCATCTTATCTCCGTTCAAGGAGTCTTGTTCCATATCATCATTGTTGAAGCTATCGCAGTTGAATTAGCATGCTGTAAAAGTTTGGTTCTTTCCTTACTTTGCATTGGGCGCATACGAGATCGATTACGCAAAGCCAAGCCCCAATTCAGCAATGCATGTGTTGCATAAACTTGGCTAATCCCCATCATAGCTTCAAATTTGTCAATTGCTTCCAAGTATATCTTGTCTGCATCTTTAACTGCTTCCTCTCCCCCCTCTTTAGTCAACCGAGCACGAAAACAAAGTGCAAGTCCCCAGTTATATAAGGACTTAACATCGTGTTTATCCAATAATAATGCAGTTCGATACTTCCTTCCAGCTTCAACTAGAAGTTGGTCACACTCTTCACACACCTCCTGTATCGTTTCTGCAATTGTCTCTCTTTCTGTCACTGCTAGCTTCAACTCATCAAACTGCCACTTTTGTCCCTTCTCACCAAATGAGTCATCTCTTGAGAGAAGCAAACTCCTCAACTGTTGACTCAATTTTAGCTTAAGTTCTTCATGAACAAGCAAAGCATTCCCCCACTGTCCTACAGCTACCAAGCTTGAAGGGTTAATAGCAGCAGCCTTAGAAAATAAATCTGCAGCCTCATATAGCAAGCATTCTACAGCACTCACTTCGATTTTACCTTTCAAGCCATTTTGAGCTTCTTTTAAAAGGGCTTCTCCCTTGTCCAAATAACTTTGGAACTTCTCATCATTTAAGTTTTTTGAGATTGACGATAAATTTTGGGCATTACTTATATCCGAACTTTCCACATAACTTGAACTGGTTGCAACTGTTCTCCTATTGACTCTGGCTTGACGATCATAGTCCGAACTAGTTATGTTCCCTGGAGATACTTTGTCTAAAACTTTATATCGTTCTCTATTCCTATCACTATTATTGCCTCTGTTTCCATGCTTGCCACCTCCTGTTCTAGGATGCCAATCGTCAGGCTCACTCAATTTGGACAGATACAAAGAATTTTCAGGAACACTTGACTGATCTGAGGAAATATTTCAAATGTCGGTGAAAAACTAAAGGAAGAAGTGTCATCCTTCCGATAATCTCCAAACCTGGAGGACAAGTGGATCAATGATCTGTCAACCGCCTTTTCCATCATGAATTCAGGTCTAGTAAAAAAAAGAAACCCAATGCCTGTAGTGAGCGGACCTTGATATAAAATTCTTCTGCGCGCAGGTAGTGCTTATAAAAAAGAATATTCACTACGGTGATTGCTCCCTTATCCATCATGGCAATCAGATATGCCGCATAACAAACAAGAAGCTCAAGACAAAAAGGCAACGTACCAAATGCAATTTGTCTTTTGCCTCAAACCGCATATTGTAGAGCTCACTATGCTTAAAGAACATCCGAACGAGATACTCAAACGTGCCCACACTTTGAGAAGCAACTTTACTGAGTGTGCAGTTTGTTTCTGGGCGAGCACCGCCGACGGATTTCTCCTCTTTACTCCGTTCCATTGATAGTTTGCCACACCCTTTTGCACTTACAATTAAGAATTCGTATGAAGAGTCATCCATTGTAAAATCACCAATATTTTCATTATAGCAGATTATGTTTGAGAAAAGATGTCCTATTTTTTAATGTTGCAGGTAAGGAAGTGATTGAATCGTTAAACTATTCATTTGTATCAACGAGAAACCTTGAACCTTCGAAGTATAATTACAATCCCCTGCTTCCTCAGCATCAAAAACTCCCAAGCAATCTTTGCCCCCTCCATAATCATCTCGTCCAGATACCTGTAAGCCTCTTCTGGGTTCCATGCCCTGCCTTGGAGTAACAACAGATGACAGTGGTGTAAGAAGATGCATCAGGGGTGATGCATAGGTTAGGCGAGAATGCTCATCGATACATGAGATACATGAGACATGATGATTTTGTGCAGCTGCCACAGCAAGCGGAGATGATCTTGATCCTGGTGCTATGCAAAAAGTATGTTATACCCAGTCGACAACACTCCTCTACTATGAGAAATGCCCATACAACATTGATGTTGGGAAATATTTCCAAGTGCTTATATGGCTCGAGCAATGACTCATACATATTGTTCAAGACTTGAAGCCACTTACACCAGCTACCCATTTCTTTAGGAGTGCAAAAATTCTCTAATGATGACAGCAAAGTCAACAACAGATGCCTGAATCCTATGTGTAAGGATATGTGATGGATCGTGACGGTATGGATGATTTTGAACCATGATATAAGCATGTGGCACACAATCCTCCAAGAGTTGAGCAACACGTTTACTTGTTAGTTTACTGCCAACCTGAACCACCACGTCTGGAGAGACCCAGTTCTTCACAGAGTTGCCAAGTAGAATATGATCCAACAGGTCTATAAAGCACAGGCTAAATTCAGGTTCAAAAGTAGCAAAAGGAAGCTTTCTCAGACACATCCCTGATAAAATATCAGGCACAACTGGCCAGCGAAGATGTTTAGCAAGTGACAAAGCCACCCATGTCTCTTCAGCAGTCTGAAGACACCCAAGAATTAAAAGCCCCTGACTTGCTCCTTCAATCAGATCCACCACTTCTTTATATTGGCCATATGTGTTCATCAGGTCTTTGCTAAATTGGAATTGTGTTACTCTAATGTGTTTAGTAAATGGTTCTCTGTTGGACATCCACATATTGAGCCCTTTCAAACTACCCAAATTCCATTGGCAAGAAACTCCTGCTAAGGGCTCTCTAAAAGCACAATTAATGTGTACTGGACCAAAAGGCTCTTGTGTGGCTCTAAACACCGCAGTGTCAATAGTAGTAAGCACCATTCGGGCAGGAACCTTATCATCAGGTGGAGGTAAATTAGAAAAATACCTCACAAACGATCCAAAGTGATTGACCTGATTTATTGTTTGATTTGCTCCTGTATCATGTAGTTCTGGAGGGCGATCTGCTGTGAGCAACAATATTGGAATACAGTCCTGGCTTGCCTATACCACAACAGGAAGGAGATTTTAGAGAGCTGTTCCAGATGATGTTATGACTGCTGCCGGTTTATAAGATCCCTTTCCATATCCCAATGCATGAAAGGCAAATTTCTTCCCACAACCTCTTAACCTGATACATATCAATAAAAATGTTACACCAACCATAAAGGATAACATTGAAGCTCTTTGTTTCCAGTGGATAACACTTCTTGTTAAAGTGAATTAACTCCTCTGCCTCTTCAACAAACATGTTTCTGCAGAGTGCACGGAGAAGGCAAAGAAAATCATCATAGTCTGCAGCAAGTTTGAACTTATCCATGGAATGTCCTTATGGCTTTCTGAGCATCATGAGCAGCAGCATAACTTTTTACCATTATCATCAGAGTTTGGCGAGTTACCACGACATTCTCATGCATTTTTCTGATTAAACCCCAGCCTTTATCAAACTTTCTGTGCACACCCAATATAGAGATCATGGTATGGTACGCACTGACTGTGTGGTTGTATTCTGGTTATGAACCTACCTATTAAAAAACTCTGAAAGTAGCATTCCCATCATACTGAAGTCTATGGAGAATTTTCTGCACCAAATTTGGCGAGGGAATGAATCCACAATCATCAAGTGCTTCCCTCTTTGCCCCAGTAGCAAATATGGAAGATTGCTGCAAGCAAAGCATGACATATTTGGCCTGTAAATATGTCGATCACGAAAGGTGAATACCTGCTATGAGCAGGAGGCTAACAGCCATTATGTAATGAAAATTCATAGATTTTCAAAGAAGAAAAATAAGTTGCATTATCAAAAACAAATGATACCAGAACGGTGAAGCGTGAGATGATATTTTGTTGGAGGAAGCTGATGACCTCTTGATCGTTCACTTGTTTGAGCAGAACTGCCTCTATCCACCACGTAAAGTAGTCAGTGGTTGTTAGGATATAGTGGTGTTGCTTTGAGGAATGAGGGAAAATTTCCGCAACGATGTCCAGGCCCCACTGTTAGAATGGTTCAGTCACTGCAACAGGGTGTAGTGGGGCTGCCAATCTTCGTGTTCTGTCAGTGCATCGCTGACAGACCGAGCATTTGCGGGCATAGGCATGTGCATCCTTAAATAATGTGGGCCAGTAAAAAATGGCTTGCATAACCTTGTGTGCAGTGGTATTTCCCGCAAAGTTACCCCTGACGGGTCCGTCATGCAGATCTTGAAGTACCTTCTTTGATTCCTGTGCCTCTAGGCACCTGAGAAAAACTCCATTACTGTGCTTTTTGTAAAGCACTTCATGCAATGACTGATATGCTCAGGCTTTCAGGTGCAATGCCCTCTTCTATTTTAATGAAAAGTGAGAGGGTATGGTACCATGCTCAAGGTACTAGCGTACATCTGCATACCAAGAGGTTACATTTTTCGTGGGGGTTTCTCGCATTATTTTATACATTGCAATCTCCTGCTTCCAACTGATGAGCTCTTCTTCGTTCTCTGGAGCGTGTACTGCTTCAGCTACAAGTCTACAGAGCCCATGTCCTTTGATCATGCGTACTGGCTTGATTTCAAGATCATATTCTTGCAAACCTGTCATCCAGTTCGCTCGTCATTCTCCCAACTCTTGTTGTACCAGCAATGTATTAACTGTTGGGTGCGGGACGAAGACTATGTAGTGGTTCTTCAGTAAGTATGGCCTAAAGTGTTTCACCACCTTGTAAACTACATAAGCTTGTTTGTCAGTGGAGGGGTAGTTAATCTCTGGACTTTGCATGCTTTCACTCATGAAAGAGATGGGACATTCATCATTAGCTTCGTCTTTCTGAGTGAGTACTACAACTAGTGAGTTATCAGAAACAAAGGTGTATAGCAGGAAATATTTTTTGAAATTTGGGTTGTAAAGTGCAGGCGCTTCGGCAATGGCTTGCTTAATCTGGGTGAATGCATGCGTTTCTTTCTTGCCCCAAGTGTACACTACATATTTCTTAATCATGTCCTGCATGGGCTTGACTATTTGTTCATAATCCGAGATGAATTACCGGAGGAAGTTTATCTTGCCCAAGAAGGACTGCATGGCTTTCTTGTTGACTGGGTGAGGAATCCCCGTGATGGCTTGGACCCAGTCTAGATCCACCTTGATCCCGATCTTGGAAACAATGTGTCTGAGGAGGTTCCCCTCTGACACAACGAATACACTCTTCTTGGGATTCAGGGAAATACCATATCTTTGGCATCGTTCAAAAATTTTCTTAAGATGGTGTATGTGGTCTTCTCGTCTTCTTGAGAACATAGTCACATCATCGAGGTATACCACCATGCTCTGCTTAATGAGTTTGTTAAAGGCGATGTCCATAGCATGTTGAATTGTTGTGTCTGCATTTACATGCCCAAATGGCATTCATCTATACGCGAACGTACCCCACTTGGTATGGAAAGTAGTTTTGAGTATGTGAGGTTCTGCTACCAGAACCTAATTGATTCCTAAAAAATCGTCAAGGAGAGAGAACATCTGTGCCCCAGATATTATTTGAAAAATATGGTCCATAGATGGCATGGGGTAGTTGTCTTTGTCTGAGGTGCGGTTAACGTTCCAGAAATTGACACACAAGCGGATTTCCCTGAACTTCTTTCGTATAGGAACAAGGTTGGAGTCCCAAGTGGAATGACGAACTTTATATATGATCCGTGCATCCAACAATTTAGTAAGCTCTTTGTGTATGCGGGGTTAAAGCGACGGATGTGCTTTTCTTAGCTTTTGTTGATATGGCTTGACCCCTTTCCTTAATTGGGATGATATGTTAGATGATCTACGTGTCATAAGTTTTTAGGTCATCATACGTCCATGCGAACACATATCGGTACTGTTTGAACAAGTGGATGAAGGATTTCCATTCTTGTTGTGTATAACATGTACCAAGACTAACAAACTTCAGATCCTTTTTTGTTCCTAGGTTTATCAGTTCATGCCTCATGGTGGAACTATGAGTCGTATTGTTCCTTGGCCCTTGGAACTGCTCTTGCAAGTCATATAGCTTTTCTAATGATACCACACCTTTTGTGATAATGTGGCCTTTCATGCCATCATCTCTTGCTTGCAGAGAGCGCTTGTGCTCATCATCGTCTATTGCTGCATCTTTGAAAATGTCAATGTTGGCCATAAAATGTAGTATCTATTGATCATAATTAAACACGCGTAAGTTAGTTATGTTGTTTGGGATAGATGGTTTGTACAAAATTTCAATAGTAAATCTATCCCTAATCGGTGACATTCTTGAGGCTGCATATGCTAGTGCATTGGTAGCTACATTACGCATACGTGGCACGAAAATGATATTAAATGTTGGGAAGTTTGAGATTAGTCACCATACCTCTTCTTGATAGTTTTTTAGATGTGGTGATAAACAATGAATGGTGTCATGCACTTATTATACCACTATCTCTGAATCACATACCACTTTAAGCATGACCACTTTGAGGCTGATGGCTTTCTGCAAGCCCAACACAAAGTGCTTCATATTCTGCTACATTGTTCATGCACTCAAACTTCAAGCGGCTTGACACCAGATGCTTCCTATTGTAAGGGTCGATCAGAACACACCCGGCTCTTGAGTTGTCCTGTGTCTTTGATCCATCGAAGTACAAAGTCCACAACTCATCTATACGCAGACTACTTGATGTGCTAGTATTGATGCTACTGTTATCGCTCCTACTACTGCTATTATTGGTACAATGTGCTATGCAAGTTTCATTACCATCAGTTGGGCAAGGGAGGAGTCCCAACTGTGTGTCTAGTGGGGTTGGCGCTGGCCGTGTAGGATAACACCCCAACATTGTCTCAAAGAGGCAGTTTCTAAACATGAGTTCTGTGAGAGCCAATAGTTCATTCTTGTAATTGATGGGCTTGACATTATGCTTCATGTACCTCTCGGATTCTACCCGGATTTGGTTGCACTTGCCCTTGTACAGAAGCCACATGTGAGATGACTCTGTAGCGAAATATACATCTAGCTTGTTGGACCAGTCTCTACTAAGTAATAGACCATATGCTTCCGGTATGTCCACAACAACTATGTTGATGCATTGTTGGACTCGACTACCATGGGATAGTCAGATGTTCATGTCCCGCAGTTCACTAATGGTTGGTACCGATATTCGATCAAGTTGGATGATTCGTGTGGATGTCTCGCTCCATTGTGCATTAATCTTCCTAGAAATGGAGGGTGGCATGACGTTGGCTGCCGTGGTAGAATCAACCAAGCAGTTGTGAACATTGTAGTTAAAAAATTGAATAGGAATGGAGGGCAACCTGAGTTTGCTTCTTCCATTCGGAGCGTATTGAGCACTGTGGAAAGTGATCCGAGAGGTGTGCTTGCTCCTTGGCTGGTAGAGGTTGCACTATCTGTTGCTGTCTGTCCCAAAGTGTGCAGCAGGATATCTCGTTGAATCTAGATCTTAGACAACTTGAACAAACTGATGTTCACTTGAGTTTTCATGTCATCAACAATGTTGTAGTCCATAGGTAGTTGACTCACCGAGGTGTCCGGGGTGGAACGGATGTTCGTGTTGTTCGACGGAGTGTTTCACAACTTACTGCTTATGGATATACTCTTATCTGTTGCTTTCCTCCCAGACTTGCTTTGTGTTTTCTACTTCGGGGCGGCCAGTGGATCGACCTTCCTTACCAACAATCTGATATTTTCTTGCATCTCCTCAAGTGTAGGGGGAGCCCATTTATTTCTAATATTGTAATCGTTAGTTTTCTTCCAAGGATGCTTCTTGGTGTTCATTTGCGAGCACTAAGATGCGTTAACCTCATGCCCAGAGCTTGATGGCTCATCAGGTGCAACCTCTTGATCATTGTCAGTGTATCCCGACCACTCTTGCATATTGCTTTGCACATTGAGTGTATGAGTGTAGAAAGTGTTTGTAACTCGCTTCCAATCCAAACAAGATTTATTGGGATGATGTTCTTCTTGGAAAGATTAGAACATAGGATCTGTACATTGTTCGAGCTGGAAAACAGGGTTCTGCATAGTTTTTGAAACGAATCGATCGTTGCTTAATGAGCTTCTTTCCTATCTCTGCTTGGGGGGATGACTGCTTGCAAAAGTGTCTATTTTACGTTGTTTGAATTCAGACACTTCAGTGGTCAAGATCTTGACAAGGTGAGTGAAGGCCTCAATATCGGTTGTTTCCTTATCTCTACCCTTGTTTTCCTTTGCTTGGGACTTCCTGCTCGTATCCTTAGAGTCCTTTGTCGATTCACCATCCTTGATGACTCCAACTTCACGTAAGTATTTCTCAACAATTATAGCCTCTTCACAGTTTTCCAATAGTGTTGGTCTCACAGCTTGCTTCACGAACAACACCATGCTGGTTGGCAATGCGGACATGTAGTAATCAGTGGTGATGAAGTAATGAGGCTTAGTGTCTACTGGGAACTTGTTCAATATAGGTGTAAACCTCTAATTGAAATCTTTCACTTTCTCTTTTTCCTCCATCTTGAGGCTTCCCAAGTCTTTGAGTAGCATGGTTGGGGTCTTATCATCAACGAACTTCTCAAGGAAAATGCATTTGAATATGACCCAGTTGTGTATACAGTTAGGTGGAGGGTTGTGATACCAAACAACTGCGCGACCAACCAAGGTACATGGGAAAAATATACACGAGACATCATCATAACGTACCTCGAGGGTATACAACTGTAGGTAGAAGTTGTCTAGGTGGTCTTCCACCATTACCGTGCTATCAGGATCAAACTTGACGTTCATTCTCTCTACTTGCCAAGAGACAATGGTCCCTAAGTCATCCATTCAAGATTTGGGTCAGCCATCTATTCATCTTCTTCATACTCTTCCTATCCTTTAGAGTCTGATGTTTTTGAGTCTGAGTCTGTTGGTTTGCCTTCACCTCTGCCTCTTCCACTACCTTCCCCTTTGCCTCCTACACCAAAGTCTGATCCCGAGATCACAAGAGTGCCTTGTTCACTTTGCTGGAGGACTAGAGATTTCTTTTCTTCTTCGATAGCTTCTCCTAGAGCTTCAAGTATGGCAAGGGTTGCTTCTTCCACTAATGATACAACAACACTCGTGGGAGTGGCCTATGGCTTCTTCGCTACATGTGGAAGATGTTATCTGTCTGGGATCAATCTGACTACTTGCATGAACTGGCGAGTGATGGGACAAACATAGTGAAGGTGTTGATATGAAGTCTTGTGCTCAACACTGGGAGGTGAGGAGTAACCAACCGATAAGTCGTGTGTAGGTGAGAGAGAGTGCGAGTTACTTCCTTGACCAAATGTTTGTTGAATGAGTGTGACGGGAATTTCAGCCATGTACAATTCGCCGCCCTCCTTCTAGTGCCAGAAATGTTGACAGTGTTGGACCCGCCAACATTCAGGGGATCACCCCGGTATGAAGTCCCAACTAGACCTCACACTGTTTGGTATGGGAGTCCCATCTGGTATGATGGTCCAGTTACCATTGGCTTAAGGATTTGCCTCAACTCTTGCTTTTCAGCACAAGAGAGTGGTCTACTTTGTCTTCAGGAAGTGTGGTTTGGTGCTTGGTGAGTGTAAGTGTATTGTGTCAATGATTCTTTCAATGTGAGGGGAAGAGAGTGAAGGTGAGTTCCAAGTTGAAAGGGATCAATCCTAACTCAACTAGGAACACACAACACAAAAGGACATACACAGCTTCTCGCAAAGCAGTCCACTTAGATGCGGTAGTCACAACATACAAGGTAAGATAACATGTACAACACTCATGGATCAGTCCAAACAAGTGCAACGATTGTTACAACGAGGTTCATGTGAAAGGTCTGTCTAATGTCCAACAGAGTAGTTGACACGGACAAGACAACATTAACAATATATACAACACATTTCCATTAATAGATTATGCATTACAATAAATGAATCAGTTCATATGTAGAACACAGGTTAAAGCAACGTGCATTACAAGTGTTGAAGATCAATCTTATAACAAATACAATACATGTGTGAAAACATGTTGGCCTGTTAACAAGCTTCTGAATTAAGCGAAAGTTCCAAGACATGTCATTACACCATACATCACTAACCCTGTCAGTGGGGCGTTGGAGCCACTACCTACTCCTCAAAGAAAAGATTATAGAATCTCTTGGCTATGTAGGAGGAGCTGAGGTGAAAAAGTCCTTTCATGTACAAATGAGGGGGGTATTTGTAGCCAAGGGTGAAATTGACCCTTGTGGTTGTTCGACTACCCTCATGACTGTTCAACTTCCATGACTTTCTGACTTACATGACTCTATGTTCAACAAGTGGGTCTCTTGGACTTCCACGTTACATCACATTGATTGACAACAAGCCCATAATGGAGATGTGGGCAACATGACTCATGACGTGACTCGACATGACTTGACATGACAATGATGGTACATTCGTACTATTGCTGGAGTGCATGTTGAGCTACAATGATGCTAAGTGATGGATTTCTTCATGGTGTATCACAACTTCACCTCCACATGGCGAAGTGCGCGGAGTCTATGGTCCTTGTTTCACTTGATGAAGCTTTAGCATGTTGATCCTTGCTTTCATGCTGGAAGGATTGACATGCTCACTTGTTCACGAAGGTGCATGTTCGTCACATTCGTCTGCTTCACATGCTTCATTCGTTCATCTGTTGGTGAACTTGTTCATCTGCATGTGCTCCCTTCATTCATCCCATTTGTCCTCTTGACATTTTTGTTGGAGTACCTGTACCTGCAGTCACTCATGATGAGATGACATCAAATCCAAAACCTCTTAGTCTACCATGACACTTGATCATTCGGATGCAGGCGACCAAGAAAGGCAACATGGTTGTGATGTGGGATGATGGCTCCAGTCAACTATTGATGAAAATTGTGCAAAAGTTATTGAGATATGGAGACAGACACTCTGAGTCGATAGTGACTATTTATAAGGTTTGGCTTGGCTAGGAAGCAAAACTGCGTAAATTTTGGGAGGTATAGTCCAGGTTGCAGGAGGGCAAAGGTAGGCATGCTCTGTACATTTTCTGGAATAAACAGTTAGTGGGGGTTGGATAGTTAGATTTGCGAAATTTTATAGAGGAACTGGCTGGGCTGCATGAAGGGTCAATAGGCAGGGATTGCGTAGTTTTTCTGGGGAACTGCCCAGGAGACTGTCAGCCAGAACTACGCAATTCCCACATGGAACTGCCAGTTGGTTGCTGGGGTCATTGGTAGCAAAAACTGCACAATTCCCAGAGGGAACTGGCAGTTGGTTGCTTAGTCACTGGAAGTAGGAACTGCGCAATTCTTGGAGGGAATAGGTAGTCTGCTGCCAAGAGCTGCTGGCTGGGAAAAATGCATTGAAGCTAATAGGTCGGCTTACTGATCATCTCTTTGCAATTTTTGAGCTGAGCTGAATGATGGGTAGCGAATGACTAGCTCATTATCACTATGAAATTTCTAAGATGAACGGTCAGTCGATTGTTTGGATGAATGACTAGGAAAATTGCACAATTTTTTGAAGGAGAAAGGGATGGGAACTTGGTGTCTATCTAGCCTGTATGCGAAATTTCCTCAATTAGTTGAGCAGGTGAGGTTAGTGGCCTCTGTGCAAATTTGGAGGGGAGTCAGTCTCGAGGTGATTGTTGGGTCTGATTGTCTGGGTGATTAGCATGAGAGTTGATTGGATTACTTGCGAGCAACACAACTTGGAAGGACTAGCTTGTTTCTTTTGCACTGTTCTAGTTGATAGTCATTTGAGTCGAAAGAAGGGTGATGGTCCAGTTTTCAGTGAGGAGTCTGGTCATCAGAACTTCAACAAACATGACTAAGTGTGTGAACAATCGAAAGGTGCATAGCTGATCATATGAACACACACTCACATGACTTGATGACGAAACGACCAAACCATCCAGACACACATGTTCAAAATGACTGACCGATGGTGCAAACAACAAGTGTGACACTTGTGATTGATCGAGACGATGCTTGCACGGCAATGAATGTGACTCCGTGTGTGAGTGCAATAGATGCGTTCATGGCGAACACAACAAACACATACGAAGCGAAGACTTCGAGCATAACCAGAACATGGTCGCAAGCATGACTTGGACATCAACATGTAGATACTTGAATGTAATGAACAAGCAAGGTGGATGTAAAGACTCACATGAGCTCACAGAGTGAACCCAAGTGTGTGCAGTCATCAAGTGAACTCTTCAAGGGAGGCTCTGAAATTGGTGCAGGCCAAAATTTTGGAGGGTGGTTGTAGTCGCTACAACAGAGCCTCAAAACAAAAAAATACAACTAAAATTAGCTTTATAAGAACCAATAGAATTGAAGATGATGATTTCAACCATGGGGGATGATTCACCATTTTTGCAGTAAAAAGGTAAAATGATTTAAAAAATGAAAAACTACTTTTTCAACTTGTGTTTTCAACTTATCTCCCTACGGTTTTACTCAAATTTTGAGCAGGAGTACTCATTTGATGCGAAATTTATTTTTACATCCAAGGATTACCCATGTTGAATACTTTCTATGGAGCCCACTACATGAAAAATGAAAAATACATAAAAAAAAACGTGATTGCAATCATGTTTTTTCATGTATTTCTCATTTTGTGTATAACGAGATCCATCAAAAGTATTCAACATGGGTACTCCTTGGATGTGAAATTAATTTCGCATCCAATGAGTGTTCTCGCTTGAAATTTGAGTAAAATTGTAGGAAGATAAGTTGAAAAGTAGTTTTTTTTTCTTTTTTCACTTCAAAATTTGATGAGACGATCTAATCTTATTTTATTATTTCCAATATTATTTTATAATTTTCCTCAGGAGGCCCATTTTGGACCTCAAAATTTCTATAATTCCTGGGAGGCCTTCCCCAAAAGAAAATAAAGTCACATGAAAGGTAGCTATGAGATGACTAGGCATTGATATATGGTGGCATCACAGTGGTAGTAATAGGTAATGTCAGCTGCTATTTCATTGGTTTGTATTTACCATGGAGGACCGACCTCAACATATAATCGTGGAGGTTTTCAAAGGCGCATCAAGGAAATAAAGGTTGGGGGCTAAATAACTGCACCAAGACTAGGTTTTTTGTGTGCATTGTGACTGTGGCCATAGAAGGTCAACGCATGTTAATTAAGCCCTCGGGGCTATAGTGTAAAGGGGCACCCAAGGGCCGATTTTGTAGTGGTTTCACATGTCAATGCGACCAAGGGCCTACAAGATTATTTCATTAAAGAAACACCATGGGTGTGGATTGGAAAGGCACCATGGGCTTAACTTTTTGGGCATACGAAGATGAATGGGTTGACAATGTTTAACGAGTTCACCAGGTTTATCAATACATCAAAGACATTACAAGGGTTAATAGTAAATGCAAATAATTTTTTTTTCAGGGAAACAAGGAACACAAAACTCAAAGTGTTAATGGATCTCTTTATAGTTGGATTATGTAGTAAATGAACGGGTTAATATTTGTTTGACGTTCACAATGTGAATGCATATGTCACTGTTATTAAAGGAGATTAGACCAAGAGATTTGAATACCAAGTTGAATTACATCTTGAGTATTAGAGAGAAATGCCAGTTATATAAGAAAAATTTAATTGTGGAACTCTCTAAGTGTGTAGGAGGCTTGAGAATTATTTTCATGCATGGAAAAAAATCCATAGTCTGCTATCAAATTTATTGTATTTGCAACTACTACATAATTAAATCTCTAATAGTGTGCAATCAAATTTACATAGTCTTATGAATCTACAATTGAGACCATGTATGTTCCTATCAGTTGAGTAAGCTAATCCTATACACATGTTCTTAATTGAAGATCAATGGTGTGTTGTTATTGAACAAAAATCTCAAGAAACACTGAGTCATGTGTAGGAGTGTAGTGACAGGGTTGAATTGGTCTTGTGTGCTTAGTGTCTGGGGGGTGATCTCTAGGAGGAGTTGTGTGTATGCTTGAGAAGAGTTGAGGGTCAAGGGATGTTGATCGTTCAGATTAATTGATGTCCAAAAGTAGAGCTAATGGAGTAGTGAGGTCTGTAGTGAAGAGTGAGGCTACACAACAGAGAGGAAGGTGTTGTACATGACAACGTACTAGGTTCTTTATCTTTCCAAGTAATAGAAGTATCCCTCTATTACTTAGTTTGAAAATTGTATGAAAAGTAGGATAGTTGGCTGAAGTGAGTTGTGGCCTGCATCTATAAAAGGCTAGTGCCTCTTAGCAAGTTGTGGCTTTCTATTTTTAAATGGGTTTGGGCCTCCTATGAGTGGGTGCTCACAAACAACAATAAAAAACAAATTGGTGGTTTTCCCATTGAGTTTCCATGTTAAATCCCTTTGTCCATATGTGTATGATATCCATATTGATTATGTATGTGTTCATGCGAATGGTTTACAATGTTGTTTATGTACTTTGTCGTGATTTATCACATGATTAATTACTGAATTAAAATAAAAGTGAGAATTGGGTTTAAAATTTAAAACTCTCACTAATTACTGATTCACCCCCTCCCTCTCAGTAATTCCTTATTCCAACAATTGGTATCAAAGCCCAGTTCCTCCAGGAACAATTTAAGCACTGGAAGGTAGATCTATAAGGAATCATGTCTAGACAAGAGAATCATGATGCTTACTCAAGTAAGATAACAATCCTTTATGGGACAAACTATGTCATTTGGAAAATTAGGATGGAGGCCTATCTTATGTCTCTAGGAACAAATGTTTGGAGCTCTGTGTTAGTATATTATGTTGTCCCAATAAACCCTCCTACAGATGCATATGGTAAAAGGGTTTATGTGAACAATGCAAGGGCCAAGAATGCCATTATCTATGGTCTTAGTCAATTTTAACTTGTAAAGGTTACGCACTATAAGTCATCCAAGGAAGTGTGGGACAAACTTAATAAGAGTCATGAAGGAGATGAGAAAGTCAAGCAAGCCAAGATCTAAACATTTAGAATGATATTTGAGAGCTTAAGGATGAATAAAGAAGAAAATATATTAGAATACTTTGTTAGAGTTGATGAGGTAACAAACATGATCAAAGGACTTGGTGAATATATCAAAGAGGAAGTAGTTATTCAGAAGGTTTTTAGGTCTCTGCCGATTATTCAATGCTAAAATATCATCCATTGAGGAGATGACAGACTTGAAAAACCTCACAATGGACCAGCTACTTGGTACTCTCACAACCTATGAGATAAGAGTAGGCAAAGAGAAGACTGAACCAAAAGAGGCATCATTCAAGGTGTCTAGGAAGGTTAAGGAATACAAAGATCACTAAAAATGTTCCAACTATGAATCTAATCTAGAGTTAACTCACTTTACCACAAAACTAAAATATGGTTTAGAGAAATATAAAGAAAACCTTAAATTATATCTAAAGTAAAAAAATTAAAATTAAATTCCCATCCTAAAAATTATATCTATTTAGTTCATAAAATGTGAAAAACATATATTAAAAATATTCTTTTATATTCAACCAATTTTCCTCAATTTAATTGCTATATTAATTATTGAATTTAGGCTTTTGTGATCCATATCAATTTAGAGAAAAATCTTCGGCGAAAATCACATAGAGATAATTTTTTCGACGCGTTTCAAACCAACTAGTCTGGTTCATCGTTGGGATGTGATTTTCGCCAAAAATTCTTCTATAAATTGCTATATTAATTTTTGAAATTCAAAATATTTATAATTAAAACCCTACCTCATCTCTTCCCAACTCATTCCTTTAAACCCTAGCTCATTCCGAATAATCAACACTGTAGATAAAACCCTCGTTAAGAATTTAAAACTCAACAACCGGAATTGGCATCTAGATTTAAAATTTTATTGATAAATACAATTTTAAATAATGCCATAAATTTACAAAGCTTATAAAAATAATTCAACAAAAAAAAGTTTATTACATAATTTAAAAATTTTAAAAATATTGCCCATATTATTAGGGTGCATTCCCGTTCTTCTTAATCGCGCCCATATTATTAAGGTGCATGCATCGACCATGACGATGACGAAAGATCTGTGACCCTAAGTCAGTGCACCCATGTGCTCCCACCCAACTCGGTGCACCGGCGCTATTGTATCATGGTGGATAAATGGAACATTTCAGAAGGGGTCGGTAGGTTGAAAAGCAACTCGACATGAACACGTGAATAAGGTAAATATTATTGGGTGTGCCATGGGATGATGTGATTTTTACAACGTTATTTTAATTAGTTAGGTTTATTAATTAATTTTTATAATAATTTTGATAATTAAAGTAGGTTGGTTTTAGGTAGTTAATAAAAATATTGTGTTTATACATAATATAAATAAAAATGGGCATAAACATAAATAAAAATATCTATCAAATTTATGTAGCTTTTTACGATTATTTATATTATATATAGATTTTTGGAATTGAATTGTGTAAGTTGGTTAAAACGTTTCCAGTATATGAGCATCTCGCTAACCAAAGAAGTTTTATGAATAATGATGTGAGAGTGAGGAAAATATACAAAGAAGATATGAGATTAAGGCGAGAAATCAATAAATTGTTTTATCTGGTAATAATAATATATTTTAATTAAAATTAGCAGTTAGTATTATTGAAAATTTTTAATTTTTAATATTGTAGTATAAAAAAGATAATGGAGGGAAAAGTAAATAATTTAATAAAATGGTTTAAATAGGAAAACAATTGGTCAAAATTTATCATCATTATTGTTATTATTGATATATAAATATTTT
>APFE031226201.1:70575-129655 GCA_000404065.3 Pinus taeda | reverse complement strand
TATATATGAAATAATATTATATGGAGATTACGTTAGTAGTAGGTTAAAATTATAATTTAAAAATTGTAAATTAAATGAAAATTGGTTAGACTAAAGACCACATTTTCACATATATATATTTATAAATATATAAGGTAATTCTAGGGTGATAGTGAGTTATAATAATTATATATTACTAAAAAGTTAAAATAAGATGGATAGATAACAAAAAGATACATAAAAATAAAAATGAATAAATTCAATTAAGAACGTAAAAAATAACAAATAAAAATAAAAATAGAATAAAAAATTAAATAAAAATTAAAAGACTCTAAGCAAGTAAATAAAATTAATAAGTAATACTAATAATAATATATAATAGTTATGATTATATTCCTTAAAATCTATCAGGAAGAAACGAATAGAAAGAGCGACCTAACATAAAAAGAAGGGGAAGGACCCGAAAGAGACCAAAACAAGAAGGATAAACCCTAATGCAAGCAAAGAGGAAGAACAAGGGGGGAAAGGGAGCAAGAGAAAGACTAGGACGAAAGGGCAGGGATCCAACATCTACTAATCTTCCAGCCATCATCTCTATTGAGATTGTTAGGCCTTCTTTCAATCTCAATAGCTTCCGTAAATTTACGATGATGGAACTGAGCAACTTTGGCAACAACCTTGGCCTCTTCAATACACACCTGATGCTTGGTCTTATCCACATGCTCTGCCAATGCTGAAGACTTGGATCTCCCATGTCTTAGGTCGGCCACATGTTCGCTGATCCTCTGATGGATGGAGCGCCCTATTTCCCCAATATAGGGGGTGCCACAAGAACAAGGGATCAAGTAGACACCCTTCATGTCCTTAGGATTAACGAGATCTTTCACCAATCGGAGGGAATTGTGAATGGTGTTGAGGGGCCTAAAAGTTGAGGGAATATCATACCTCTTAAGTATCCGAGCAATCTTGTCCGTGGTTCCTTGGACATAGGGAAGATGGACACCTAGACGGCGCTCTTTAGGCTCTTTCTTACTTAACGCATTTTTAGAGGCTTTACAGAAAGCCTTTAGACCTAGGTGCCTACTATATCCATTCTCCACAAAGTCATTAAGGAGATGGGATCTCTCCTTATCAAAGCTCTCACAATCAGAAATCCTAAGGGCACGAGTAGTGAGGGTGTTAAGAACACCCATCTTTTGAGCAGGGAAATGATGGGAATCAGCATGAAGATACTGCTCAGTATGCGAAAGAAAACACATATTGAGCAATATCTTCATGCCGATTCCCATCATTTCCTTGCTCAGAAGATGGGTGTTCTTAACACCCTCGCTACTCGTGCCCTTAGGATTTCTGATTGTGAGAGCTTTGATAAGGAGAGATCCCATCTCCTTAATGTCTTTGTGGAGAATGGATATAGTAGGCGCCTAGGTCTGAAGGCTTTCCGTAAAGCCTCTAAAAATGCATTAAGTAAGAAAGAGCCTAAAGAGTGTCGTCTAGGTGTCCATCTTCCCTATGTCCAAGGAACCACAGACAAGATTGCTCGGATCCTTAAGAGGTATGATATTCCCTCAACTTTTAGGCCCCTCAACACCATTCGCAATTCCCTCCGATCGGTGAAAGATCTCGTTAACCCTAAGGACATGAAGGGTGTCTACTTGATCCCTTGTTCTTGTGGCACCCTCTATATTGGGGAAACAGGGCGCTCCATCCATCAGAGGATCAACGAACATGCGGCCAACCTAAGATATGGGAGATCCAAGTCTTCAGCATTGGAAGAGCATGTGGATAAGACCAAGCATCAGGTGTGTATTGAAGAGGCCAAGGTTGTTGCCAAATTTGCTCAGTTCCATCATCGTAAATTTAGGGAAGCTATTGAGATTGAAAGAAGGCCTAACAATCTCAATAGAGATGACGGCTGGAAGATCAATAGATGTTGGATCCCTGCCCTTTCGTCCTAGTCTTTCTCTTGCTCCCTTTTCCCCCCTATTCTTCCTCTTTGCTTGCGTTAGGGTTTATCCTTCTAGTTTTGGTCTCTTTCCGGTCCTTCCCCTTATTTTTATGTTAGATCGCTCTTTCTATTGGTTTCTTCCTGATAGATTTTAAGGAATATAATCATAACTATTATATATTATTATTAGTATTACTTATTAATTTTATTTGCTTGCTAGAGTTTTAATTTAATTTTATTTCTATTTGGTTATTTATTTTTTATATTATTATTAATTTATTATTATTATTATTATTTTATTTTATTTTATTTTTTTTAAATTTTAATTGTTATTTTTATTTCTTAATTGAATTTATTCATTTTTATTTTATGTTATTCTCCATCTATTTAACTTTTTAGTATAATACTTATTATACGCCCTATCACCCTAAATTACTTATAATTTATAAATATATATATGTGAAATTGAGGTCTTAGTCTAACTAATTTCATTAATTTACAATTTTTAAATTATGATTAACATACTACTAACGTAATCCATATACTATATTCATATATATATTAATATATAATATATATATATATTATTATTTATTTATCTATTTTAATTAATACTACTAACAAACCTATATATATTTTTATACATTTATTGGTCTTTAACCTAACTATTTCCCCTTTAATTTAAATTTTTAATTGAACAACTTCATTATTTTATATTTTATTATCTATTTATTATACTAACTATCATCCTATATTTACTTTAATATATATATATAAGTTAGGTATTTTTAATTCCCATATAAGTTACAATTTTTAATAAAATAGTAACGTAAACAACATCTATGAGTTTTTCTTTTATATAATTTAAGGTATGATAACTAACTCCATTAAATTATCAATTTGACTTTTTGACTGCGGTCCCTAAGTCAAAATTAGCCGTTGATCAAGATAGCCGTTGGAGGCTCTGCTCAGACTATTTAGCATGCAAAGCTGGATCTGTTTCTTCAACTTGTCCTAACGATGAACCACCCTGGTTGGTTCAAAACACGTCGACAAATGTCTGTCTACATGTGATTTACGCCGAAGTTATTCTTTCAATTATTTGAATAATGTTAATGATTTCGCAATGTAATATAGTTTTAATATAATTTGTTTTTAAAATATTTTATAACAAGTATGTTAAAGGGAAAGGGGAGCATCATAATTACATGAGAATTATATTTTTTTTATTGTTAAAAGAATATATTTAATTGGAGTTCACATATTTATTGAGAAATGTTTTTGGCGAATATCACATCAAAATTTATTTGTCGACGCGTTTCGAACCAACAAGTGTGATTCATCTTGTCTTGACGATGAACCACACTTGCTGGTTTGAAATGCGTCAACAAATGAATTTTGATGTGATTTTCGCTGAAAACACTTCTCAATAAACTTGATATGGATCACATAAGCCTAAATTCAATAGTTCACATAAACTTTATTCATTTATTGTTGATAGTTGTATGCTTAGTTATAATTACGATGAGTTTTTGGTGGGCTAATCATATATGTACAAATGACGGGAGTCAATGGAGGGTGCAAGATATTTATTTATAGTTATTTTTTTTAATAAATTGAGGATTTTTATTATTTCAAGAAATTAGATTATTTTATGGTTTCTTTTAAAAATTTGATGGTCTCACTCTTACTAGATTTATTGGCCAATGGGGCATGCCCAAGTATATGATATATTGCCAAAGAGACAATGAGCTACAAACATTAATCGACAACCATTGCTAAAAAACACACAACACAAAAATTAACCAACACACAATAATCTTCATCTGAATTTATTGGGATTGGATATTTTGGAGCTAAACTGGAGGAGATGGGTGTTTGAACTCGCAATGGACATGAACCTCCATATGGACAATCCTGATTTCCAACCGGTCCAGCTGCTCTTGGAAACATCTCTTCTCATGCTGAAGGCTGACCAATTTGTCATTCACTTTCCATAAATTCCTTTGCAAGTGGTTTATGAAGTCAAGGATGTCATTATTGGTCATCTTGGCATGCTCGGTTGAGCTGAACCATCGAAATATGTAACTAATGGAGTATATGAATGATATCGTCCTTAGAGGGAGAATTGACAGCTAGAGGAAGTTAGAAAGTAAATGGTGGATCCACTATCTTGCTAGGACCATATTCTTGAGGAAGTTAGCAACATTGAACTCTTTTCATATTCATCCCATAACTCCTCCTCTGATGTGTCAAACCCCCACTCAGTCAGGTTCCTCTTGAACCCAAGGCTTCCTCACTGCAACACTCTCTTGAACCCAATTAAGTGGTCACAAGTATGCTCACATAAAAGAGCATGTGCAAGATTTCGACATCCCCACCCCGCTCTAAGCAGTTTGACTAGATATTTTCTAACAACCACTAGGAAATTCAAAACCACCACCTTATAAACATACACCTCTCTGAATCCAGAAAAAATGAGGTCTGCACCCCCACTCACACACAACAAATAAGGTGTTAGGGCTGAGAGGACCTCACAATTGGCTGAGTATACAATATTTTGTCTACAGTTTCTAGTTGTTGGACTCCTGACCTATCTATAGCTCTACCATATCCTCGCCAAACAACCTTTCCTCTATTTTCTCAGTAATGACATGCTACAACACCCTCCTACATGCCTCAGTTCTAAAACACCACACCTAAGTTTCAAATGCACCACAGAAACCAAATAAACAAAGAACAATAAAAACCAGAACCGGGGTATTTGAGTCTAATGTAAATAACCCATAGAATCTTCGTGGATGATGTCTATGCGATAAGGTTTGCAATGTCCCTCACCACCCTGCCTTTTCCTCTACCCTGAATCACTGACTTTCTCATGTCTACAAGACCAATATCATCATAGAATTTTTAATCTTCTTCATTGCTTGTTCTCGAGCTCAGCGTCGTGGAGAGAAACTTTGTGAATGAATCCAAAATACTCTTAACCCACATTCTTATGCATAAATTCCATTAGGTATCCAACCGTCATTGTTTTGATCCACCTTAAATAACCTCAAGTGCATAACAATTGAAGTTACAATGAGAGCCATTAAGTTGTTATACATATCGAATTGATGCCTCATGAGTTAATGTACGTGATCCACCTGCCAGGTGATATATTTATTTGGGTCAACAATGGGGCATATCGTGGAGAGCCCTCGCCAAGTTTCCCAACGTCCCATAGTTACCCACACCATCGAGGTATTTTTATTTTAATTTTAAATTGATGATAATGACATTTTTTTAATCTAAGTTTTGCAAGGTTCTAATGAAAGTTCCAAACATGGGATTTGTGGCAAGAACTAGCATGCAACAATATGTAAAGTTAATCTCACAATGACTATTGGAAAAGTGGAAAATCAAGATCATTATGATGCCTTAAGATACATTTCACAGTCATTAGTAAAACATAATTGAAGGCTAGTGACCATTGTATTGTAATAATCCCAGTCACTTATTGGGGAATATTACCACCTCTTTAAACTAGTGCTATGAAAATTTTCTTTAATTTCACTTCACACAATTTTTGTCATACATTTTCGATGCATTCCATTATGAAATGCACATATGTATCTAACTATAAAATCATATTAAAAATATACAAACTAATTATCCACGAAAAATATGTGTAAATTCATGAAGTAGAAAACATATAAACATAAGAAGAAACACTTATCTCATAAATGTAGCACCAGCTAGTTATAGATCTCATATGTTCCACATATCCATACACTATGTTGCTCATAATATTTCAACAATGGGTCACCCCTAAGCTCCGACTATGACTCCACTAGGGTACTTGACTCAAACAACCACTAACCTACTCTATCTCATCCCCCATCAACCTACATAATCCAAGCTAGTTCATCCCCTTCTCTACATCCACAATCCATCAGGTTATGCCACTACCTTTCTAGGCCTTCCACTTAGGCTAACCAAGGAGACTAAGATTTGTATGGCCTCACACTAGGGAAATATGTTTCCTTAAACCAAATTTACTTTGGATCAACAAGGTAATCATGTCATAGGTCACACTCTTCTTCCCTCTAGGATTTCAATCACTAACCCATAGGTTAGAACAATGGAATACACTATAAATCCCTCTTTTTCGCAGTTGTTCCTTTCTTAACAAGTGGCACTTCATGAAGTCACTTTAAAGACATAGGATAAAAACATGTCACTTTTTTCTTTAGGTCCATTTTAACAATGGGTTAGTCCTTGAGGATTAAGCCCCTCATAACTTAGCCCTTAGCCCCCTTTCCTATTCATGAAGTCTTAGATCCCCATACTCTCTTATCTTAGTTAGTCTGCAATAGAGATATATTTTATTAATGATATTGTGATTACATATTTACATATTTAGGATCATTAGCCTTTAGCACATAGGCTCACCAACCTAAAATCACATAGGCACTCTGTCTTTAAAGTGCATGTGCATGTGCACACACACACACACACACTCATACATGGGCATGTTAGCCTAAAACACATATATACATGGGAATAGAAGCTTGAAAATATTTCAAACTCATCAATCTAAACATGATATGGACAATAGAGACAAGGTTCTCCCTTGGGGTGTCACATTCCACTCCCCTTTATTTATGCATTGTTATTAATGCATTATTGACATACATACAAGCAAAGTTACGCAAAAAGATAAGGGTACTCCACTCTCATGGTTCTTCCATGCTCCCATGTAGCACCATTAACATTAAAATGATTCAACCACACCTTTAACAAGATGATGGCTCAATTCTAGAGCACATTGACCTTCATGTCCAATATGCCCATTGGCTGAAATTGGAAGCCTTCCTTAGGCTCTACCTGAATCATATTTCAATAAATGACATGATTAGAATTAGGAGCGTACTTTTTAAGTAAGGAAACATTAAATGCATTATGAACATGCATAGATGTTAGTAGAGAATTTCTATATGTTACTAGTCCAATCCTCTCAAAGATCTCAAGTAGCCCATAAAATCTAACTACCACTATTGAGAAACTTCCCAATTTCAATGAACTCTTCTTGGCCTTTACTTTTAGGAAAATGTAGTCACTAACTCTTATTTCTTTGTTTTTCCTATCCATATATATGGTTTCTCTGTCTACTTTGGGTGGCCTTCAATTTTACTTGATTTTCCCACGTTCTCTTCCATTTTCCTAGGTAAATCTAACCCAACAATGGCCCTATCCATTGGCTTTTCCCAACTCATATGTGTGTTGAATTTTTTTCCATACAAAGCCACAAATGGAGCATCTTCAAATATATGTGATACCCATTATTATATTCAAACTCCACCAAGTGCAATACTCTTCCTATTGTGATGGTTTATCCATCACATGTATCCTCAACATATCTTCAATCTCCTAATTGACTATTTCCATCTTCCAATATAACTCTATATGATATGTTATATTAAAGTTTAAACAAGTTCCAAATCCCTTGAATAAACCTTTCCAAAAGTTTGATGTAAACTTGGGACCTTGTCTGAAACAATTTCCTGATTACTTTTATTTATAGATCTCTCAACCAAGAAGTTGGTTTATTAGCCAATATAGCATAGAGACTAATTCTTGCTAAAGGTTTTGAGCTAGACTCTTTTTATGTTGAATTGATTTTAGACTGTACATTGCAGATAATATTACTAATTGGCGTGTCTCTAATGATGATCAATAGATAATTGAATTCCTTAATTCATAAGATAACTTCTAGGATGTTGTGATTGATGAAATTACTCATGAGGATAATCTTCACAAATTATCTCAAGTGCATAAACAAGAATTAGTGGGTTAACTATTCGATATGATAATTTCTACTCGAAAATATGTTGTAAGGTTAGAAAGAAAATTATGACTTACATGATTCTTCTAAAGGAGTTGTTAACTACAAAACTAATAGCTCTTCTTTGATATGAAGTCATTAATTTAGGGACTGAAACTAATGCGTAAAACATAAACTTGGGAACAAATTGTACTCCTAAAGAAAAAGAAGATCCCATTCATTTGTTCAAGGATTACAAAGGTGTATTTGGTTATAAATAGAATTATTTGAAAACCTTTGACCCCAAAGTAATGCAACATGTAGTCCCCATGAAACCACAAAGTAAGCCGTTCCAAAATAAGTTAAGGAAGATTCATCCCAATCTCAAACCAACTATCAAAAGTGAAATTAACAAGCTTTTAGCAGCCAAAATCATTTTCCTTGTCTTCCACACATAATGGGCTACAAACGTAGTGCGAGTTAGGAAAAAGAATGGAGACATTGTCTCTATGTTGACTTTAGAAATCTAAACAAAGCGTCTGATAAAGAAAATTATCCCATTCCTCTCATGGAGAAAATCCTACAACAAGTTTTTGGCTTTGAAATGTTGTCCCTTCTAGATGGTTTTTTTAGGCTACAACCAAGTTATGGTAGCCCTTACTGATCAACTAAAAACTACCTTTAGAACTTCATTTTCTTATAGGAAGATGCCTTTTCATTTGATCAATGTTGGGGAAACCTTCCAATGGGAAATGGACATTTCCTTCTTTGTATTAATAAATGAGTCTATTTTCATCCACTTGGACGATGCCACTATTTACTCCAAAAGGAGATATAACCACATATCCCACCTTAGAAATGTATTTGAAAGGTATATAAAATTTGATAATTACCTAAACTCCAAGAAGTCTATTTTTGTTGTTACTAAGGGGAAACTGTTTGGATGTGTTGTTTCCAAAATGGGATAATGATTGATCTCAAGAGAACTCAAGCCATTGATAGTCTGTCACCCCATCTTCTAAAAATCATATGCAGTCCTTTATAAGAAAGATCAATTTTTTTTCTTTAGAAGGTTTATCTCTAGTTTTTCTAAACCTGTCAGGCCACTTTAAGACTTGGTGTTGGCTTAGTGGGTCTTGAACCAGGTTCAGAGTTAATTTTTCCAAACAAAACCCTTCAATACTGGCCCTTTCGACATCAACTCACCCACGTAGTGCGAACTGAAGTCTCACTCGAAGCAGTATGGGGGGTGGTGGAACCAAGTTTCCGCATCCAAAGATCAGTGTGATGTCTTTTTATGCCCTAGATCTGCCTTCATGCTGATCTATAAGCCCTTAGGGCTTGATACTATGAATTCCCTTCAAACAGCCTCTAGATATCCGCGAAGGTATACGATTGGCTTTTGTGTACCCTTAATAGACAAGTTATCTGCTTACACGCACCATAAACTAACCCTAGGTTTGCATTTACGCAGATCTGCTTAAGTGTTAATAAACATAACCAAATGTATTTTAATCTTAGCGTAAATACTTAACATGTATTGTGTTCATTTAATAATACTTATCTAATAGAATCACACATCAATACATCATTATTTCATAAATAAATTATTTCATCACAACATATATCGCAAACATAAATAACATAAGTAAACAAATAAAACACACAAATTTCTCCAATAATCTTCTTTATTGATCTTTAATATGAGGTTACATATTCAAAACTTCCCTGCACACTCAGCTGTAGGGGTCCGCGCACTCAACTACGGACACTACTCTAGGCCTCTACGCAATCAGCTGCAGAGACTTTCCTTCCTCTAAGGCTTACTTCTGCGCTATCTTATATTGAACCATTATTCATTACTTACTTCGGCCTTAGACTCTATAACAAACATCTATTTATAGCTTTTCTTCATATAATCCCATGGTCCGCGAACCATGGGTGGATCTCAAAACTGACTTGATTTTACATAGACAAGGGGATAAACCCCTTTTGACTTCTAACTGTCTATGCACTCTGCATCCACAAATTTTGGAGACTTTACATCTTCTTACCAAAATTTACATAAAAAATTGGGTTTTTAACCCCAAAACTAACCCAGGGGACCCCATCCCAATAGGCCCCCAACATAAAGGCCATGATTCACCCTCGAGTGACTCGACTTGCACGATGATCTTGCTACGAAGATCCCCGAGCTCCACGTGCACAACTGCAACTTTAGAAGTGCTCTGTGTAGCTACCTGCTTGACTTCTCCGACGAGCTGCTCTTTAGCTAGACCTTCCGCGACCAGCGTGATCTTTTGCTGTGTTTGCTACAAGCCTGTCAGCTTCTCCTAAATGGTGGTTGTTACTTGGTAAGATTCATCTAACCAAGGTCTCAACCTAGCTTTAAGCACGACCTCCTTTTGTTGGGCTACTTCTACCTATGCACGAAGATGCTTCCCCTCCTACAACTTGACGAGGCACTATGCTGGAGCAATTGAGCGCGTTGTTTATCAGACCTCATCATACTGCTTCTGTATTTCGTGAACTTCTATGTTCAACATTTGTAGGTTTGGGTCTTCCTATAGAGTCATCACTAATTCCATCGCATGTTTGAATAAGGCCGAGCAGTCAGTGACTGCGGCATCCAACATGGTCATTCCTTCTTTTATAGCGGCTCCGCACTGCTCCCTGACCTCAGGTGGAGTTGAAGGCTGTGATTTGAGCTGTAGCTCTGTGATTTTCATGTTGAGTTCAAATTGAACTTTCACAACCTCTGCCTTTGCTTCGCAGATGCCTGTAGCTAATTTTTGGATATTGTCTTCTAGTTGTGTCCTCAGGTATGTGCAAATCTGGCACTATTCTGCACGCCTTCATTATTGCAACCGCCAATTTGGGACTCTGTGCCTGGATAATATCTCTCTCTTTCAGGGTCTATGTCTTCTCAACGAACATTTGCTCATTGTTCACCCAGTATGCGTTGATTAAACTGAGAGCGCGCTACTCCTGAGCTCTCAACTCCTCTGTTTCTCCTACCTGCAGCGCATGAAGAAATTCTTTGGTGAGCATTTCATTGTTCAGTGCGACGTCCTTAAGGGTGCTTAATATGACCCAGTCATCAGCCAACTCCACGCGTAGGGACCCTTCCGGTCAAGCAACTATTGGAAGGTCCACTATCCTTACCAGTTCTACAGCCTGAATTGTCCCCAGTGCCAAGCTCGTTTGTGCGACGCTTTCTTGACTTGCGCCCAACTATATTCTACTAGTTTGGATCTGTAGTTCATGTAGATCCTTCTGGACGCTCCCCAGCATATGCATGTACTATTTCTCAAATTACCGCAATAGTTTGGTTGTAGTATCCCACACTTTGTCACCAATCTCATCGAGATCGCTCTTCGTCAACGTTATGGGATCCACCTGCATTTTTTCCAATTTATGCTTCTTGCAGGACCCCTCTTGCTACTATTCTCTTCACTTCCTTAGCCGAAATTAGGTGCTCTACCCCTCATCTCCTCTACTTATCTGCTTAGAATTTTCATCCTCCTCTGTGGCAGGTAAAGGGGACTTACCACTTCTTTGGGACTCACACTTCTTTTGCTCGACCTTCTCCTTTGCAGTGTGCTCCTTTTCCATTCGAGCCTTTTCTATGGCTTCCTTTTTTTGAAGCGTGACAAATTTTTGTGCAGTGTACTTTGCTGCATCCTTCCTCTTCTTCTTCTCAGCAGAGTTGCTCGTGCCCTTACTAGTTCTTACATCCAAACCTGATGGGGCACGCCACTCTGCTAGCCAACGCTTGATCACCTCCTGTATGTCGTGATCTATAACTGAGTATGGTAAATCATACCATTTCTGCTACGAGTCCTTGCACACTTGAATGTAGATGCATTGGAAGTCCGCTTTGAATGATGCACACGACAACAATTGTTCGTACAATATTGGGACAACCTTGACTGTTAATTGATGGCCATGCGGATCCATCAATACCCAAAAAATATTTGTTTCAGTGATCTGCGCTAGATCCTTCGTGGCCCACAAAGAGGTGAACTTCGCAGCCTACGACAATCCTTCCTTTAGTGGAGGAAACTAGCTATCCTCTGATAGCTCTCATGCGGCCAATATGATTGAAAGTAGAAACCATGCATAATGGAATGGTTTGGTCTTGTCCTGGACCTCACGAAAATTCACAAGGAACTCACTGCATAAGTATCGTGACTAGTTAAACTGCACACCCTTCACGCATTGTGTAGCTAACAATACCACAGGCGTTAGAACCTCATCTGTGCAACACTTTCTCATTACTTTTCCTACCAGAATTTGTGTAGCAATCTGCACCGTGGCATCGTTGATGGACGTGATGGAATAGCCACGTGGCTTCTTCACCAGTTCAAACTCCTTTTTCATTTTATCCACTAAGTATTTTTCTCTTGCCTTTCTGCCAAACTCCTTGGTCGGATTTAGACCCTCATGCACAAGTGCATGATCCTGTGGATGAGCATGTCTGTGATGGGTATAGGTGTGCCAAGCCATAAGCACCCATCATGCACGAGAGTAAGTAACTTTCACACACATGTGGTGTTAATATTAGTGCGGTGATAGTGGGGCACCTACAACAGGTTTAGCAACTCGGAATTTTCCACTCTGTGGATCCATTCCACCGTCTCCAACTCGGTGACACCTGAATCCAAGTAGTACACCCATTTCATGTATTTTGTAGTTGCTAGGTGCGGGAACCTCTCGTGGTCGCCACGTCCCAATCCTCCATTTTCAGCAGGGGGATCTCTACAAGGCACGAACCTTCAAAGGGAACCTGCTCTAGCAGCAGGGGTGTAGAGATGATGAACTTGTCAACATATGGGTCCTTGGTTACCTTTGTATTCCCTTTTTATAGAGGGATGTACTCGGGTAACTAGGTAATGGCTCTACTACCTCAGTGTCCATGTCTTCAGTGCCCTGTCCCTCCTTATCCTCCAAATTGACAACCCCCTTGGGTTGCTTGTTCTTCTTCTTGTTCTAAGTGGCCGAATGTGTTTTGGGTGACCCGCGGACTAGCACTGGCTTATTCTGCTTATCCTTCTTCAGCTTCTGGGTTTCTCGAACTGGTGTAGGCTTCAACTTAGGTGACCTCGGTGTCATAGGCACAGGAGCATGAGCCTCCATGCTCACCACCTCTCGACCAGATCCTTCTGATGCAATATCTCCCTCGTTGCTCACAGTCTCAGCAGGGCTCGTACCTAACATGGCTTCAAGGATAAATTTCTGGCTTAACTTGGGTAAATTGGCAAACGCAGGGCTAGCGAACAAATCCTCAAAGAAAGAGCAGCTCATAAGCAATAAACAACTTGGCTCAAAAAATATAAGTGTGCAAAGTGTTCACTATTGGATCGAGACACGTAATTTATAGGGTTTTTTGAATTCAAATCCAACTGTTCCCCCCAAAATTAGATCATTAATGTTGGTTTTGTAGTAGATCTTCAAATATTTTAGCCTTATTTTTTTCCCGCCCACTCCTCTTAACTATCTCCTAGCTGTCAAATCATGAATAGTGACTTTAACATTCACTTTCTCACTATGCTGCATGACATCTCCCTTCGTATCACAACTCCCTTCATGCAACCTCTTATACTATAACTTCATCATATTCCATGCAACCCACCTGTTGTGTAGTCCTCCAACATGGTAAGTGTAGTTTATAGTCCTATGCTCCCTTGCAACTGCCTGGAGCACTAAGATTGTCCTGTCGTCATGTAGTCATTGAGCCGGATCTCCTATATATGGCTTCAATTAGTTTCGATTCACCCTTCCCAGAAAAGGTTCTCCATTTAGCTTCACGAGCTAAATTACGCCTCGATCTGTAATCACTTTGATAACATATGGTCCAAGCCAGTGCATCTGAAATTTACCTAGAACTTTAGTGAACTTGCTATCATACAACAATACCAAATTATTTACCTTGAATGTGTGCATCTTGTTGTGTCGATTCTGCCATGCTTTTTCACATTCCTTTTGTACTTGTTAATGGAATCCAGCCAAGAACCTGTCTTCTTCAAGCTCCATTAGCTACGCGAGTTGATCTTCAAAGGCTTCATGATTTTCCATACCCGTGAAACCTACTATGCATAGAATAGGCACGATATGTTCCATAGGCATTATAGCTTCTACGCCATAGACCAATCGAAAAGGCATCTGTCCTGTCAGCTTCTTGCAAGTAGTCCTGTACATCCATAACACTCCAGGTACATGCACATCCTAGTCATTTCACCGCGCGTTGCAAATCTTTCTCAGTGCATTCTACAAGATTTTATTAAAGGCCTCAATTGTTCCATTAGCTTGAGGATGATACAATATTCTCCTTTGATGATAAACTTGTAACTCTTCAGTCAAGGTGCTGACCATTTCATTTAGGAAGTGCATACCACGATCACTCATCAATACTTTTAAGCAACCAAATCTGGTTACACAAACTCAAACAAGAACCTCACTGCCGTATCCCCTGTGTAATCGTTCACCGGCTATGCCTCTGCCTATTTGGTTAGGTACTCCACCGCGGTGATGATATAGCACGTTCCTGTCTTCTTGTTTGGGGGTTGAATTGGCCCTACGAAGTCAATTTCCCATTTTTCAAATGGATGCAATGATAGTTGAGGATTTAGTGGTAGCTCGTCCCTGCGCGATGGTCTACCTATTCTATAACATGCATCGCATGCCAAACAATATGCTTTGGAATCTTTATGCAAAGTAGGCCACCACAAACTTGTGTGAAAAATCTTCTGTGCCATAGCCTTTCCTGCATAATTCCCTCCCACAACCCCTCCATGAGCTTCCGCGAGGATGCTATTTCTCTCAAAGTCAGGCACATATCTTCGCAAGATCTCATTAGCATTCATCTTATACAAATGTCCAACAATCATCGAAAAGTCTACTACACGCACCACTAGTTCCTTCTTTTGTTGATTGATATACCCAATTGGAGTTGTCCCTATAGTAAAAAAGTGGATGATATATGCAAAATGACTATCTGCTAAGCACACCGTGAAGAGCTGCACATCGGGAAACACTTCCTCCAAATTAGTGGGCTCCTCTCCCGTGTCAATCCGTGATATATGGTCAAGCCCTACATTCAACCTACCGGGCTTCAATCACCTCAAAGTCATATTCCTAAAATAGAATAAGCCATCAGCAGATCTTCCCCCCCAACACAGGATTATTGACCAGGTATTTCAAGGTAGAATGATCTATGTACATTTTGAAGTGTCCACCCAACAATTAGTGCTTGAACTTTAAAGCACGTACACCATAGCCGATCCTTTGCACGCTGTCATTGAGTAATTCTTCTTGGCCTTTGATAATTTTCTGCTCACAAAGGATATAGGGTGGTCCATCTTTCCTTCACCAACCTGTGTTAGTACTGCTCCCAACAAATGCATGAGGCATCAACATCTACATGGAATTCCTTTTTCCAATCCGGGAAGACCAAGATTGGTGCGGTGACCATCTTCTCCTTCAATACATCCAAACTGCACTGACATTATTCATCCCAAGAGAATGTAGCATCCTTCTTCAACAGTTTCTCCATAGCCGCGGTAATCTGGGCATAAGCCTTGATGAATTTCTTGTAATATCCTGTATTCCCATGTGTTGCGTGTGCCTGCTTGACACTTCTTGGGGCCTCAAAATTTACTATCACTGCGATCTTGGTAGGGTCCACCATTAGCCCTTGCTTGCACACCACATGACCCAGCAAGATTCCAAAGGGGACACATAAGAGACACTTCTTCAGGCTCAACGTGATTTGTTATCTATGGCACGTATCCAACATCAGGCGAAGAATTTCTACATGGCTCTTCACTAAGCTGAACACTGTCCAGCCATCAAAAAACACTTCCAAGAACTTATGGATGAAATCTTTAAATAATGCTATAACTACGCGAGAGAATATCACAGGTGCATTCTTGAGTCTAAACGACATGACAATATAATGAAAACAACCTCATTCAATCGTGAAGGTTGTTTTTCTCCTATCCTCCAGCACGATCTTGATCTGTTGGTACCCCAAAACTTCATCAGTGAATGAGTAGGCCTCCTGTCCTCCAATGTTATCCAATACATCATCAGTAAATGGTGTCAGAAGAAGATCATGGACGCAGGCATCATTAAGTTTCCTGAGATCTACGTAAATCCTTATTTCTCCCTTCTGCTTTGAACCACCATCGACCTCACCCAGTCAGATTTCTCTACAGGTTCGATAATGCCTACCTAAAGCATCTTATCCAAATCCAAAAATACCTTTTCCTTGTACTTGGGATTAAGGTGATATGACCTCTCCTTAATAGGCTCCGCGTCCAATTTCAAAGTAATTTTCATCACACCCAAGTCAACTATGATGCCTTTTAGGTCCAAGAAATTGGTAGGAAAAAGATCCTGGTACTCGCAGAGTAACTCAACAACTTTATCGACTATGGCATCATCCCAGTAGTCCCTGATCTTTGCAAATTTGGGCTTTGCTTTAGTATCAATGTTTACCTTCTTAATTTTAATGGCACGGTGATATCTGGGTTCTCTACTTGTGGGCCTTCAACTTTGCGATGGCCTTCTGCCTCTGGAATATTGATATTTCTTGGATCTTCATCTTTCACCTCAGCTGTCACATTATATCATTCCAGTGCATGGCGTAGCTGGGTGCTCCAATTTGGTTGAACCAAATCCAAAGGATACTGCAGATTTTTGAAGATCACTACCTTGACCTCCTATAGAGCTTCATTGATGCTTTCGAACCCATCTTCAAATTGAAGGTCATTAAGAATCCTTCCCTTAATATGTCTCACTCCTTGGTGCCATGGCGGAGCTCTGTTTCCAACTACCAATTCATAGGGATTATATCCAAAGTATGAAAGAATAAGTGCACCCACTCTGGCTGAGGCTCCATTCCATAAACTTTAGTCCACTTTACTAAATGATCGCATGGATCATTTCTCCCATCGTGCTTTTTAGTCAATCAAATTTTAGGATGACGAAATTGCAACCTCATCATTCTTTTATAATCTTTCCATTCCTCGAAGCTATCCTTGTGTGTACCCCACCACTGTGCGGGCGTAGCACACAATGCCAAATCCAGTGCTTGGAAGCAATGATCCTCAAGGACCTCCTGTTCAAAGGCATCCAAAAACTTATCTACATTATTTAAACCATCATAATAGGGTAAATTTCTTACCTTTAATGACACACAATGCAACGATTTAGTCATCATGTTGCAGCGCAACATATATACTTCATGGAGCCTATTCTGCCAATGTTCCAGTTATTCATTTGAATCTGAGGTACAAGAACTTTTCTGGTCCTATGCAATCCTTCCATCGGTTGTTGGATTAATCCAGTCTTGGTCTCACGTCATTATTTTATAGATCTGATCCATGTCATCATCACTCTCTTCATAGTCATCGACTGGTTCAGTATAGAACGGTCCCTCTGTAGGGTCCAATGGTACTACTACCCAAAGCGATTTCCTTTCAAATGACATTGTCCGCTTCTTCAAGTTGATGACTCCATTCATATCAATGGGCCAATCAATTCCAAGGAGTGCGAGATATGGATTACTATCATCGACGATCTCTATTACTTCAAAATTAGCCAATGTGCTCGCACCTTCAATATCTACTATTACTCCATGTAACTGTCCCATACGGATGATCTTCTGTTGGTTTTCCATTCTAAGCTGGATTGGAGACCACTACAACATAGGTCTCCCCATCCTCTCCCATGTCTGTTTAGGCAACACGTTCGCATTAGAGTCCAGATACAAAATAACTTGGTCCATCTCATAATCTCCTATATGCGTAGTGAGCCTCATCTGACGCCATGTTCTTGCCTTATGTTTGCCAAATTTTCATACTATGTGGTGTCCATTAGGAGCGTTTTCTTTACCAGCACACTTGTTTATCAACTCTTGCAGACCCTTCACATCCTTGTTATCATGCAAAAGTTTCATGAAATTTTCTAGGAATGTGGTAAGCACAGAGGGATCAACCTTTGTAGACGCACTAGTTTTTGTTGCTTTGTTCTGACTTCCTAAACTAGATTCCTCAACGAAGCTTTTCTTAGTTTCCATAAATTTTTCCGTCACGCACACTAGATCAAAAACTGCTTCCTTTTCTTGGGCCTTGCGAACCCATCCGTCTTATTCAAGATGTTTTCCCTTAACATCCCCTATTTTTACTTCGCTTCTTAGCATGATATTTACATTCGGATCGTCCTCGTAGGGCTCAAATCTCATCATTTGTAAGTTTTGCCTAGGGTGTTCAGGCTGCGCCTTCTTCTCTTGCACCTTAACTATTAGTACAGGGCATTATTTGATAGTGTGGTCAAACTAGCTGTAGTATTGACAGGATGGGCATGTCTGATTCTGAATCTCCCGCACATAGTGCCCTGGTGTCCCACAGTTATAGCTAATAACCTGACCGCGACCTCTACCAGGTCCTCCTCCTTCTCAACCTTGTCCTTGCCCCTGATATCCTCCATGTGCTCCCCTAGTGACTTGATCTAGAGGCCGAGTTTCTGCTTGCATTCGATAGGTAGGCATTCTTTCCATCATCAATTCGTAGTTACGATAGTGGCGCTCATCATGGCTCACCGATTTATAGAAATCACAGAATAATTATTGTGGCATTTGAGCGAACTTTTGTAGCAAATGACAATTATCTAGTACGTGTTTTCCATTTACCTAACAAATAATGCACCATAGCGCGAGCCCTGCACTCAGTCCTGCTACAGCTTTGTGCCATAGGGGAATCGATCCTCCTCCTGTAATATAATTTGTAAAGACAAGGAAATGGTCTTTATCATGCCCCTAGATCTTGCGCTTGAGGCACCATACTTCCTCGTGCACCTCTGGCCTAGCCTCCTTCTCTTTTTTCAAGCTCTACAGTTCCAAGCATAGGTTTTCCAGCTGTGAGTGAATCTGTTGGACTCCTAAAGTCGTGTCCTGAATAGGTTTCTCATGCAATCTCATCGTGATTTCTACGGCTTCTGCCTAAGTTCCTATCTTCTGCTATGACAAAGCAATCCTCAGGTGGGGTAGAAGTGAAGCTATAAACCACTCGCAGTGTTGGCCATTTGTAAGCTGCATATTAGCTTCGCGGATCACACATTTCAACCTTTGGTCTAACTCCTAGGGCATCTTACTAGCCCTCATCGTGATTTCCTTAAATCTAATCACTGACTGTGAGTCAGACTTAGGCTTACTAAAATCCTTGTTTAAAGCATCCTTAGTATATGCTAGCGTTGTTAAAGGATGATCAGTACAATACTTAATATACCATGTCAGTGCGCGATCCTGCAGAGCAGTAGCTAAGTGCACCTTCTTTATGTTGTCATAAGTGATCTACTGCGTGGTCCACAAAGGATTCACAACAAACTAGAATTGATCTGTATCCTTTCTCCCTATACCCTTGAAAATCAATAGCTTTATTGAGTTTGACATGTTGACTGGCGATGGTGGTGGCAGTGGTGTGGGCGAAGGTGTATGCTATGGAGGTGAAGGTGGAGGTGGGGTGGATGGATGATGTATCCACAAAAAACCCTATCTTATCATCTAAACCACGCTCTGCGGTCAGGCTTATGCCATTCCCTCGTCATCACTCGAGGGAGGTCCAATCAATGGGCTATATTCAGGGCTTGCTTTCTCTTGATTTTTGAAGATCTGCCCACTTCGCGTAGATCAAAACATCAAGGCAATGACATAACCCATTTTTCACACAAGATAATCTTAATCCAAGTGTTCAAAGATCTCAGATACTTACCTCACGGTCCCTTGAAGAAGTGTCTCTCTGCTTCGCTGTAGCTAACTGAGGTATCAAAAACAAACTCTGTAACAAATCCTCCTATAATTCGATCAAGCCAATGGTCAAAAACGTGCGTGATCTTGTCTTCAGAGGCTTCCAACCTTCGCACTAGCTCCAGAGTCCACACTATTGGACCGTCAAGCCTCCACCATCCTTGGTCATCTACCAACTTAGCTATCCACTCATATAGTTCGGTTGGGAAGGTGCAAAAGAAAATTTCATGTACATTTGTGTACAAATATCTGTCTAACCAATACTCCTTTGACAGGCATGGATTCTTGTTCTCTTGCACCGCAAATTCATGAATCCTCCTATGCAACCACTTCTCAATTTCCTTCTTGTTCAGATTCCAGTGATGTGACATCACACATATCTTTATGTAGATCCTGTTCTTGGCAACAAAACCATTTTTTGGCTTAGTGGGTCTTGACCCAGGTTTAGAGTTAACTGTTACAAACAAAACCCTTCACTACTAGCCCTTTCGGCATCAACCCGCGTAGCGCGGACTGAAGTCTCACCCAAAGCAGTATGGGGGGATGTTGGAATGAAGTTTCTGCATCTAGAGATCAGTGTGATGTCTTTCATGCCCTAGATCTTCCTTCGCGTAGATCTATAAGCCCTTAGGGCTTGATACAGTGACTTCCTTCAGACAACCTCTAGATCTCCATGAAGGTCTAGGATTGGATTTTGCGGACCCTTAACAAACAAGTTATCTGATTATGCACACCATAAAATAACCCTAGGTTTGTGTTCACACAGATTTTCTTAAGTGATAATAAACATAACATAATGTATTTTAATCTTCGTGTAAATGCTTAACATGTATTGTGCTTAGTTAATAATACTTATCCAATAGAATCGTGCATCAATACACCATTATTTCATCACAACATATATCGCAAACATAAATAACAAAAATAAACAAACAAAAGTTACACACGAATTTCTCCAATAGTCTTCTTTATTGATATTCAATATGAGGTTACATATTCAAAACTGCCCTGTGCCCTCAGCTGCAGGGGTCTACGCACTCAACTGCAGACACTACTCTAGGCCTCTGCACACTCAGCTTCAGAGCCTTTCGTTCCTCTAAGACTTACTTCTGTGCTATCTTCTATTGACCCATTATTCATTACTTACTTCTGCCTTAGACTCTCTACGACACATATATTTATAACTTTTCTTCATACAATCCCATGATCTGCGGACCATGGGTGGATCTCCAAACCGACTTGACTTTACATAGACAAGGGTTGAACCCCTTTTGACTTATAACTATCTATGCGCTCTGCATCCACAAATTGTGGATACTTTACATCTTCTTACCAAAATTTACATTAAAACTTGGGGTTTTAACCCCGAAACTTATCGAGGGGGCCCCATCCCAACACTTGGTGAATAAGAACTCTAACTTTAAATGGGGAGACTAGGATAAAAAATCTTTCGACATAGCTAAGCAATCCATCTATAAATATCCTACTTTAATGATCCCAAACTTCTACATATATTTTATACTTTACACTTTTTCTTCTGATACTGCATATCTTGTTGTACTTACCCTTACCCAGAGAAATGAGCTTGATCATGAAATTCCTATTGCTTTCATGATCTCTGCCTTCAAGGAAGCATAACTTAGTAGTGGAAAACAAAGCATTTATTTTCTTTAAAGTAGTAAAACACTTCAGTTCCTACCTGATGAATTCCAAAACTAAAATTATTGTTTCTTCCCTAACAATTGGAAATCTACTTGTACAAAAGGAGAAGGAGAGAAACGGGCACATTATATGACAACCCTTCAAGAGTATGATCTTGAAATAGAACCTACACATGTTGTTAAGGTCTCTATAAAATTACCATTGAATATGTTAATTCACATGATCAAGATTCTTGTTTTAATGAAGAAGTATATTTATTAGAAAATTAAGTTTTATGTTTACCTGATAACCTGAATTCATGGTATGCTGTTATCATTTTTTTTCTTCTTTTGAATGGTACCATTGCCCCTCATTTAGAGGAAAATAAAATAAGAACATTAAGGCTTAAGTATACTCCTTTTCGTTAATAAATAACATTATTTTCGGTAAAAAATATGACGGGGTACTACTTTGTTGCTTGGAACAAAAGAATTTTCAAAACATCCTGCAAGAATTGCATTCCGGTCCTGCTAGTGGCAATTTTGGTGAGAGCTAGGTATTATTGGCCCACCTTATTCATGGATGCCCATGCTTTGGTGTGAAAGTGCGAAACCTACCAAAAGGCTACTCGTGGGGTCAAAAATGTTGTTTTTCCACTTCAACCAATAAATATTGAAGCTCCTTTTCAACAATGGGGCTTAGAAATGGTTAGTCCTGTGAACCGTGTCGCATCTCAACAACATTACATAATAAGAACAACTGATGATTTTAAATGATGGGTAAAACATGACCCCTTACGAGTGTTAAATGCTAATCAAGTAATATAATTCCTAGAGTCTAATATTATCACTCGTTTCAGTGTTCTAGAATCACTATTTTTTTACTATGCTTCCTATTTATCTTCTCATGATATAGATGCTCATGCTTTGGAAAAAGCAATTAAAATCAAATATTCAACAAACTATTACCCTAAAGGAAATGGTATTGTTGAATATTCAAATAAAAATTTGTTAAAAATCCTCAAAAGAATTGTCTTATCATCAAAAGAAATAGCACTCTACCTTGTTAATGCATTGTGGGTTAATCAGGTTACTCCAAAAGTCGCCATTGGAGACTTTCCATTTTTCCTTGTGTATGGTAGAGAATAAATGCTTCCTCCAAATGTCTTTTTTCCTTCTTTACAACTGTCTCAAATTGTACAATAAGTAAAATGTTCAACCACACAAAACATAATTAATGCCTTGTTCAAGTTAGAAGAGGAAATAGAGAAATCAAATAATAATTTTCATTAACATCAAGAAATGGCTAATTGTTGGCTTGATGAAAAATCATCCTTTCATTGAAAATAGGAAGTAGGTGATCTAGTACTTAAATCGGACAAAGAACACGAGGAGAAGGGAGAGAATATAAATTTTTAGAAGTTATGGTTGGGGCCTTTTATTATTAAAGGAAAGATTGGTCCTAACACATTTTGACTACAAACTATGGAGGTGAAATCAAAATCCCTTCTAGTCATTAGGTAGCTCCTTAAAAAATAATTTTCTTGAATCCTCATGGCTGCTATCTCAGAAAACCACAATGCTGGTACAAGGAAACAAAAAATCGTTGCTATCTCAACAAACCACAATGTTGGTACAAGGGAAAAACAAATCATTGTTATCTCAACAAACCACAGTGCTAGTACAAGGGATCATCAAATCGTTTTCCCCCAGTTTCAATGTTAAACATAGGTGTTGCTGCAAGGGAACAACAAATCATTTTTCCATTTCCAACTTCTGAAACACAGGCGTTGGTGCAAGGGTCATTTTTACCAGCTACGTAGTCTATAAAAACACAGTTTGAATATCCCTTCGTAACTCCCCAACCAAGGATATTTTTGGAAAATCACTTAAGAGTTACCAAGTAGACCTTGCTCTACACAAAACCCAAATGCCATAATTTCAAATTTAGTCTTCCTTTGATCATAAATTGACATGCAAATTTGATGATGATTTACCCTTACGAATTTTCTTTCTTCTGCTGGCTTGATATAGAGTGCTCTGTATTCTCGAATCTATAATGTAAATGACTCTTTCCAATACACAAATTTGGATGCAAAAGCACTGGATTGGAAGATTAATTGAAATGTGATTCTCGAGGTTCTCATTTAAATGTAAATAATAGAGAAAGTACAGTGCATGAATTCCTAATTCAACACAACAATTTAAAGACCAAATCAATTTCAATATCTAGATATTAATATTATGGTTCACAAACCTCATACATGCATATGCAAATAACTATCACACACACAGTTAGAAATTTGGTTTGATGATAAAAAAGAACCATTGGTTTAAGAACTGTTGTTCAATTAACTTCAATTTCACACAGAGAACAAAACAACACACCTCTCTCCCACACCAAAAAAATTCCAGAAAATGTTCCTCCCACCTCCAAAAGCTAAAAGCAACTGTCCAAGAAAATGAGTTCACGGATGTGAACCAATTTCCCTTAGATCTAACTACTTACTAGTTATAAAATAATTTCTTTTAACTAGATGTTCCTAACTAAGCTTAACTAAATATCAATAATTTTCACAAATAAACTTTAAAATGTTCTAGCCTTGGCATGTGATCAATCCATCACATTGCTAAGATCTTGGTCTGACTTTAATAACTTATCATTTTTATGTGCTCTGCCTAATGCACCTACATCAGACTTCCCAAGAAAGAAAATTTTTATGAGCTCCTGCTCATAAGATCTTCTATAGAATGACCTGCTTTCTATAGTTCTGCTTCATCCATCCAAGAAAAATCTTCCATTGGACGGTCTTTCGACTTCACAAGATATTCCAAGTATTCTTACCTTCTGTTCTTCTTGGCAACACGTGTATCAAAAATCTGTTCAACCTCTAAACGCTCTGCCACAGGCATATGTTTCAACCATTGTTGCTCCTTTCCTTCATCCTGGTCAAGATTCCCATAAGCTTGATTCACATCACCAACTATGTAGGGATACAAATATTCTACATTAAAAATGGGTGAAATTCCAATTCCTGGAGGTAACTCCAACACATAAGAATTCGCTGAAAACTTACGGAGGATCTTACAAGGTCCTATCTTCTTCATTTTCAATTTGTTATATTCTCCCCTTGGAAACCTCTTTTTCTTAGGTGAGCTAGGACCACATCTTCCACTTCAAAGTTTAGCTCTTTTTTGTGTAAATTTGCTCGTTGCTTGTAGTTGTTACTTGTATCTTGTAATCTTTGTTTTACTTGCTCATGCAACTCACTCATGGCTATTGCAAAATCATCTCCATCAACACTTCTATTCTCAAGCTTTCCCAAATTTCTTAGCTCACAAATTCCCCTCAGATATATGTCGTACAAGATCTGAAATAGACTCTTTCGTGTGCTCCTATTTGGTGAGTCATTATTGGCGAACTCAGCCTGGGCTAGCACATGATCCCATTGATTTGGTTGGTCACCTACTAAACTCCTCAAAAAATTACCCAAAATCCTGTTTACAACCTCTTTTTTCCCATTAGATGACAGGATGAGCTAAAATATAGCTTAGTGCCAAGTTTCTTCCACAAGGTCCTCCCGAAATATCTAGTGAATCTTATGTCCCTGTTAGAGATTATACTTTTTGGAAAACCATGTAACAAAACAATCTCATAAAAAAAAAATTAGCCACATGGGTAGCATCGCTAGTTTCATCTTAGTAGATCTATCCACAGCTACAAGGATTGAATCATTACCTTGTTCAGTTCTTGGTAAACCGAGAAAAAATTCCATACTCACCAAATCCTAAGGTCTGTTGGGAATGGGTAATGGCATGTATAGTCCAACATTCTGACTTCTCCCTTTCGCATGTTGACATACCTTGCACTTACTCACGCACCTTTATACATCTGCCTTCATCTTAGGCCAAACATAGAAGTGACTCAGTTGCCCAAGTGTTTTCTCAACACCAAAGTGTCCAGCCAACCTGCCATTATGCTTTTCTTGGACCAATTTTTCCCTCGTTGAGAAATTGGGAATACATAGTTGATTGTTCTTGAACAATAGCCCATCCTGCAACATAAACTCTTTCCATGGATTTTTGTCCCTATTGACTAGATTTTTACACGCCGCAAAAGATTCTTTAAAATCAACATCAATGTCATACAAGTCCTTCAAATAATCAAAGCCTAAAACTTATATTTGACTTTCCTACATGATTAAGCATCTCCTACTCATGGAATCAATGACCTTATTTTCCTTCCCACTAATGTGCTTCAAAACAAAAGTGAAATTTTGAAGGAACTCCACCCACTTTGCATGTTTATGATTTAACTTATGTTGCTGCGTAATGTATTGTAAGGCAGAATTATCCATGTATAGAACAAACTCCATAGGCATCAAGTAATGCCTCCAATGCTTCAAAGCTTGAACCACTGCATACAATTCTTTGTCGTAGGAAGAGTATTTCTGTTTTGACTCATTTAACTTCTCACTAAAATATGCAACGGGCTTATCTTCTTGCCTCAGTACAACTCCAATGGTTGTCCCACTAGCATCACATCTTACTTGAAAGGGCTGATTGAAGTCTGGAAACTTCAACACCGGCTTCTCAGTGATCTTCTTCTTCAATAGTTGAATATTTATTTATTTATTTATTTCTTTTGCTACTGCTGTCCAATAAAATGGCTGCCTATTATTCTTGATGGTGTCAATGATAAGTGCACAAATGCCACTAAAATTCCTGATAAATCTCTATAGAAGATGGCTAAGCCATGAAAACTTCTCACCTCAAAAATGTTCTTAGATGAGTGCCAATTTACAATTGCCTCTATCTTCTCCGGATCCATTTCCAAGCCATCCTTAGAAATGGAAAAACCCACGTATATAAGCTCACTCTTCATAAAAGAACACTTCTTCATGTTAATCATCAACTTTTCTTGTTGCAATCTCTCTAAAACATACTTCAAATGTCTCAAGTGCTCTTCTTTAGTTTGACTGAAAATTAAAATGTCATCCAAGTAAACAATTACTAACTTACCAATGAACTCCTTCAAGACTTCATTCATCAGCCGCATAAAGGTACTGGGTGCATTTGACAGGCCAAATGGCATGACCATCCACTTGTACAAGTCTTCATTGGTCTTGAAATATGTCTTCCACTCATCTCCATCTCTAATCCGAATTTGATGATAACCAATTTTTAGTTCAATCTTTGAGAAGTAAGTTTCCCCACCCAAGCAATCGAACATATCATCCATCCATGGAAATGGAAACCTGCAATGAATGGTGATCTTGTTGATTGCTCTAGAGTTAATGCACACTCTCCATTCTCCACTTTTCTTTAGAGTTAGTACTATAGTGTTGATTTTGGGTAGCATCAGATGTGATCTAGTCAAATCGGTGGAGAGGCTAAAGCACATGAGATCTCCAAGACCCAGAAATGGTTTGGGTAGATTCTAACTAGTTTGGGAGATAGTAAAATACTTAATATTTTTAATGGAGTTCCTAAATCTAAACTTAGGAAAAATAAAATATTAATGGGTATTAATATAAAATTGGGTTAGAAGGTTCCAAAAGTCATGGATCAAGCCAAATCTAATATTAGCCATTGATTAGATATTAATCTCAGCCTTTGAAGGACCAACAGGAAAAGTATAAGAGGAGGCTTGAGGGTCAATTAGAAGATACACCAGAGTGATCAATCATTCATTTTACTAGAGCAGGGTTGCTAAGAAAAGTTGAGTCAGTGATCCATAACGAGGGGTAGTGAGTACGAGGCAGAGAGGTAGGGAAAATACTGGGAGAAAAACACAGAATTAGAGAGAGCGAGAGCAACAGTCAACCCAGGCTACACAGAGCCCAACAGAGGCAGCACAGAGCCTAGAGAGACTACGTCATCCACATAACGGGAAGAGGGAGTGACGTAGAGGCTCCTAGAGGTTGCGCAGTGCCTCAAAGGCTGATGTAGAGGGCCCCGAGGCTGATGCAGAGAGCCCTGAGGTTGACGCAGAGGCCAGAAGGGCTGGCACTAAGGTTCAGTTGTGCTAGAGAGGGTTTCCTGGGACAGGTTTTCTGAATACCTATTTCCAAATGTAGAGGTATTGCTGCCGTGTATTTTTCTCTGTCGAGTGAGCCAATTAGGCACCCAATTGTACTCAGAAAGACTGCATAAAAATATAATCCTCTAAATAGTTGCACGGGTTTTCCTGCATTGGGTTTTCCTGAGGACATTTGTCCAAAAATAACGTTTTCACTTGTGTGCCTGTTTTCTTTCAGTTGATGATTAGTAGATGTTGAGACTATACTTGTGTTTATTTTCAGAATTTATATGGTTAAATAACTTGTTAAGTAATTAAAAAATTGGTGAAATAAAATAGATAGTGTAGGGAGAATTTCTAACAGGTTAGAATTAGAAATTCCAACATGGTATCAAAGCATGGTTGTAGGTCATAGGAAAACTAAAGGCATCAGCTTAGCAGAGAATTTGCAGCAGATTCAGCTATCCCGAGTGATGGAGCTGATCCTTGTAGAAAGAGATAGAGGAAAGAGTGACATAGAGGGACAACGTCATCAGTCTTGGCCAGAGAGAGGCAACATAGAGGCTGAGGAAGGCAAAAACAAGCTTACACAGAGGACAGGAGGGCTGATGCGATCGGCTGAGGGAGCTGTTTTACCAGTGTTGGGATTGCGCAGAGCCAAGGGGCTTAATCCTTAATTTGCCAAGGAATATGAGGTTGTGGGTAGTTTGTGGAGTGAAGCTGGAGGGGTATGGAGGGAGTTGCTGTCGAGGATAATTTCCAGCAAAGGAATATGGATTAGTGTTGCAGTTGCACAAATGATTAGAGTGGGGAAACTTAACGTTGGTAAAAGGATTTCCAGGAGGGAAATCGGGACTCAGAGGGATTCCAGAAGAGAACTTCCAGACGGGATGTATAGAGACTCAGCAGGAGTCAAACAAAGGAGTTACAGGAGGGAAGTAGAGAGACTCGGAAGAGTCGTCAGAGAAGAGCAGCGAGATGGCCATGAATTGGCTACGAGATCAGGATAGGCTGGATGGAGCGTCCAACTTTGTGGTTTGGAAGGTAAGGATCTTGTCCATTTTAGGTAGACATTGCATCAAGGGCTTTGCCTTGAGAACAATGGTTATCCCAATTTACCTAGTAGAAAATAATAAGTATGAGGAGGAAATGGCTAAGGCTAAGTGCATCATCCTTGATGGGGTCAAGGATCATGTGGTACCACATATTACTGAGAAGGAAACAACAAAGGAGATGTGGGATGCTTTCAAGACATTTTACCAACATACTTCTGTGCAGAGGAAGATGCTCCTAGAGAATCAGCTAAGGGAATACTAGATGTAGAAGGGAGAGTAGATAGATGTCTTCCTCGGTCGATTGAAGGAGATCGTGACCAACTAACTTCCATAGGGGCCATGCTAGATGAGGAATTAATGGTGAGGACTGCATTTAACACAATCTTCGAGGATTGGGAGGCATTTATATAGAGCATATTGGGCAGGACGAGTCTTTCGATTGGGAAGAACTGTGGGTGTCTCTTTGTCAAGAAGAGATCAGATGGCTAACCAAGGTGGGGAGTAGTGGCAAAGGTGTCAGCGTCAAGAAGGAGGAAGAAGAGTATGTGGCTCTAGCATCTACCGGAAAGAAGGAGAAGAGGAAGAAGAAGGGCCTCTCCAAGGGCAAGTGCTTCCATTTTGGGGAATTGGGTCATTTTGTGAACTAGTGTTCGAGGAAGAAGAGTAAGGGAGAGGCTTCTATCTTGAAGGTAGTGCCAGTGAAGGTAGAGAAGGAAGTTCATGGAGGATGATAATTGTGCCATGAGTGCTCATGTGCAACTTGAGAAGAAGTGGGGAGACATCGAGCTGTAGTCAGGAGGACTACAGGCGATGAGGGGCAGGATCCTGAAGGTACCCAACCTCTTGGATTATAACTTGCTACGAGAGCCACAAAGAGGAGTAGTAGGATTGGTAGATGTCGGTAGAGATGGATGCAAACGAAGAGACAACGAGTGCTACAGTGTAGGAGTCCCTGGACAACACGAGGCTAGCAGGCTGTAACAGTTCAAGAGGCATGGGGGTGTTGCACTAGTGCAGGATGGCAAAGAGAGGTGTGCAACGATGTGAGATGCAAGCAGTTGTTGCAGTAGTGCAGAGGTCAGTAGAGGGAGCACTTGTTAGCAATAGAGGGAGCTTCAACATTGGGAATGTTTCTGGCTTGACAAGGATGTCATGAGTTGGGTGGATCAGTTACTTTCTTCTTAGTAACTGAGTTGTAGTGTAGTAGCACGATGCAACATGATGAGATGGCAATGCAGTGTTGGGAGAAAGGACCAACAATAGTACAGATGTAGAGGGAGCTACCATACAGATGAAAAAGTGGCAGTGGCAGGGCCATCGGTAGTCATGTAGGATTTAGTAGTGCAAAGGATGTTGGATGGGGAGGCCTAACATCAACATAGGTACTAGTGCCAGATAATAAGGGTGATGCTCAGTGAGGAGTATTACTGGCGCACAACCTCGCTAAGAGGGAGTGTTGATTTGGGATAGCATCTGATGTGCTCTAGCCATGAAAATTGATGGAGAGGCTAAAGAACATGAGATCTCCTAGACCCATAATTGGTTTGGGAATATTCTAACCAGTTTGGGAGATATTAAAATACTTAATATTTTTAATGGAGTTCCTAAGTCTAAACATAGGAAAAATAAAATATTAATGGGTATTAATATAAAACTAGGTTATAAGGTTCCAAAAGTCATGGATCAAGCCAAATCTAATCTTAGTCGTTGATTAAAGATTTAATATCGGCTATTGAAGGACCAACAAGAAAAGTATAAGAGGAGGCTTGAGGGTCAGTTGGAAGATACACCAGAGTGATCAGTTATTCATTTTTCTAGAGCGGGGTTGCTAAGCAAAGTTGAATCAATGATCAGTAGTGAGGGGCAGTGAGTACGAGGCATAGAGGTAGGGACAATACTGGGAGACCAACACAGAAGCAGAGAGAGCGAGAGCAATAGTCAGTCTAGGCTACGCAAAGCCCAATAGAGGCAGTGTAGAGCCTAGAGAGACTGCGTCAGCCATGCAGAGGGCAGAGGGAGTGACATAGAGGCTCCCAGAGGCTACATAGTGCCTCAAAGGGCTGACCCAGGTTAGCAGGAGGCTAACGTAGAGGCCAGAAGGGCCAACATTGAACTTCAGTTGTGCCGGAGAGGGTTTCGTGGGATAAGTTTTCTGAATACTTGTTTCCGAATATAGAGGTATTGTTGTCGTGTATTTTTCTCTGTTAGGTGCATCAGTTAGGCACCTTGTTGTGCTCAGAAAGACTGCATAATAATATAACCCTCCGAATAGCTGCACCAATTTTCTTGCATTGGGTTTTTCCAGGGACATTTGTCCAAAAATAACAATGTCACTTGTCTTCTTGGTTTCTTTCAGTTGATGATCTGTAGATGTTGAAAATGCACTTGTGTTTATTTTCAGTATTTATATGGTTAAATAACTTGTTAAGTAATTAAACAAGTAGGTGAAATAAACCAGATAGTGCAAGAAGAATTTCTAACACGTTAGAATTAGAACTTCCAACATGTAAGCATCACACACAGACTCAAACTTTCTCTTATTAGTCCTTTGTCCAACAATTCTTGGACTTGCTTCCTCACTCCCTCATTCTCTTTGGGTGTCATTCGATATGCATCCTTGTTCAGATGACTTGATCCTGATATCAAGTCTATGTGATGACTGATGCTTCTGTTGGGTGGCAAATCACTTGGAAATTCATCAACTACAATATAATGAAACTCATGCAACAACTCCTAAACTTCAATAGGTAAATATGCAATTTCACTGTGTAGAAGTACTATGTTTGGCTTGTAAACCACTGCATAGCATACCTCTTTCTTCCATATGTTGTAGAAATTCCTTTCCACTAAGCAGTAGTGCTTTTAGGCTGCTTGTTTCAACTATACCTTCCTCTTTCAATGGTACAAGAGTGTGTTTGATGCCATCCTTTTCGAACTTATAACAATTTCTCTCTCCATCATGTGTCACCTTCTGATCAAACTACCATGGATGACCTAAAAGAATGTGACAAGCATCCATTGGTATTACGTCACATAACACCCTGTATTTATGCTTTCCTATTTGAAACTCAGCTTCACTTTGTTCATGCACCAACAATTAGTGTCCTTTTTGAAACCATGATACCTTATAAGGTGTGGGGTGCTTAATCTTTTTCAATCCCAATTTTTCCACCATTCTCTTGGGACACTAGATTATCCATACTTCTATTGTCAATCACCAATTTGCAGCATTTTCCTTTTGCGTTACACATTATCTTGAATAATGATTTTCTTTGGACTGGTTTAATAGTCTCCTTTGTTGGTTTTAATAGGACTTTGTGCATCATCAACACCTCTCTAGTTTCTGGCACATTCTCTACCTCAGGTACTTGTGCCTCTACTTCTTCGGTTTGAGCTATGTATGCACCTTGTTGTCCCGTATTGTCATTCTAAGGAGATTCAAAAGATCGGTGACCCAATTTGTTACATATGTAACACTGGTAGATAGTCTCTCTGCCTCTTCCTCTACTTCTAACTCTCTGGTAAGGTCTTCCTCCTATGCTGCCACCTTCTTTCTCTCACTGCCCTTGCTGATTTGATTTGCCTTCATCATTCTTTTGTGCAGGAAAATTTCATCTTCCATTTTTTTGTCCTTTCCCTATGGAAAAACTACATCCTCTGCTAGATATTTTCTTCCTAGCTATCTTTTCTTCTGCCTTCAAGGTGCATTGGTATTATTCCTCTATTGTCCTTGGAGAAAGTATGCTGATTTCATCTTGGATATCTAGCCTCAAACCATTGATATACCTTGCTATCTTCTCTGGGGTATCTTCGACATAGCCTGCTCTCAAATTCACCTTGTAAAACTCTTTGGTGTAGTCCTTCACTGCATTATCTTTTGTTTAAGATTTTGCATCTGTTTGTAAGGAGTTAGTTGGTAATCCTTTGGAAAGAATTTACTCTTCATCTTTGCCACCATTCTATCCCATCTCTTGATAAATGGTTTTTCCTTCTTCCTTCTTTCAGCCTGTACATTGTCCCACCATAGTGCATCATGGGCTTTCAACTTTGTCACAACAAACTTAACTCTCTTATCCTTGCCAATTTCCTCATACTCAAAATACTTGTCCATCTCACTAATCCAATCCATTAGATTCTCATATTTCAAACTGCCATCATAAATAGAGATTTCAGGCTTTGGCCTTGAACTTGAGCCCAATACTACTCTCAACAACTTAATCTCAACAATTTCTTCAACAAGTGCTCTACTTCTTGTTCAAGTTCCTCTTCAACCTCACTAACATATCCATCGTTAGGGTCTCGTTATCTCCCTACTTCCATGACTTTTAACCAAACTTGCAGTCTCCTTATCTCTTCTTGGATTTCTGCATTACCCGTGGGTTTGCCTCCGCGACCACGTGCCCTTCGTGCTTGCCTATTCATTTCTCTATACTATAGAGACCAACAATGTTAAGGCTCTTATACCACAAATTGATGGTTGCTATCTTAGTAAACCACAACACTGGTACAAGGGAACAACAAATCGTTGCTATCTCAGCAAACCATAGTGTTGGTACAAGGGAATAGCAAATCGTTGCTATCTCAGCAAACCATAGTGTCGATACAAGGGAATAGCAAATCGTTGCTATCTCAGCAAACCACAGTGCTGGTACAAGGGAGCAAGAAATTGTTTTTCCCGAGTTTCAATGTCTACAAACATAGGTGTTGTTGCAAGGGAACAATAAATCATTTTTCTAGTTCCAACTTTTGCAAACACAAGCGTTGGTGAAAGGGAGAAGCAAGTCATTTTTCCCAGCCACGTAGTCTGTAAAAACATAGTTTAAATATCCCTTCGTAACTACTGAACCAAGGATATTTTTGGAAAATCACTCGCAAGTCGACAAATAGACCCTACTCTGCACAAAACCCAGATGGCAGAATTTCAAATTTTGTCTTCTTTTGATCATAAATTGACCCGCAAATTTGATGGCGGTTTTCCCTTACAAATTTTCTTTCTTATGTTGGCTTGATACAAAGTGCTCTATATTCTCGAATCTATAATGTAAATGAATCTTTCCAATACAAAATCTTGGATGAAAAAGAACTGGATTAGAAGATTAACTAAAATGTGATTCTCCAGGTTCTCATTTAAATGTAAATAACAAAGAAAATATAATGCATGAATTCCTCATTCAACACAACAATTTAAAGACCAAATCAATTTCAATCTCCAGATATTAATATTATGGTTGAAAAACCTCACAAATGCATATGCAAATAACTATCTCACACACAATTATAAATTCAGTTTGCTGATAAAAAAGAACCACTTGTTTAAGAAATGATGTTTAGTTAACTTCAATCTCACACAGAGAGCAAAACAACGCACCTCTCTCCCACATGTAAAAACTTCCAGAAAATGTTCCTCCCACCTCCAAAAACAAAAATCAACTATCCAAGAAAATGATTTCACGGATGTGAACCAATTTCCCTTAGCTCTAACTACCTATAAGTTATACAATCATTTGTTTTAACTAGATGTTCCTAACTAATCTTAACTAAATATCAAAATTTTTAACAAATAAAATTTAAAATGTTCTAGCCTTGGCATGTGATCAATCCATCACATTGTTAGGCTCTTGGCCTGAATTTAATAACTTAACATTTTTATGTGCTCAGCCTAATGCACCTACACCAAATCCATTTGGAGAAGTTTAATTTTGTAAATATTGATTTTTGTTTCATGCAATTTTGTTTTAAGTATTTTTCTAATTTTTGGTTTTGCTAGTTTGTTTTGGTAGGTCCACTATTTGAAGCTGAAGATTTCTGAATGAAATTTCATTAGAAGAATAACTTTAAACAAATGTTTCTTTTTATGATCATGTTCCAACTCACTCAACTTTGGCTTATGGTTTTTCATAATATATATAAAATGTTCATATACCCTAAATTATATATATATATATATATATTAATATATTATATATAATTTAGGGTATATGAACATTTTATCATCGCTATAGAACCGATCTTAGTTCAATCCATATTTAATTAAAGGAATTCATTATTTAGTCAACATAATCTAATAAATGGTTTAATTGGTGCACAATTAGTGATGCTTACCTTCTTACACCATCTTCTCTTATGAGGTTACTAACTAATTAAGTTCAATCATCATTGACAAAGTTTGTTGAAGGATAAGAGGTCTCATTGTGAGCTGACCTACCATGGTCATGGAAGATTTGGAAATTAAATCATCAAATATGGTCACCAAGCCAACGTGATGGTTTCTAGTCATAAGAATGAAAGACAAGAAGTCTCATAACGAGCCGACTTTATCATTTGGTAATATTTTGTGAATGGTAATGTCATTATCTGGCTAACAAACTAGGACATTGGTCTTTAGAAAAACCCTAAATAAGGAAAAGAAATTAAATCAATCTTTGAGTTAAAATCCTAACAGTGGGATAAAAGCATCCAAATTAAGCTTAAAAGATATCTCTATCGAGGCTATGGATTCTTAACTAGAAGTAGTGGCAATGCCTCTGGTATTGAAGTCATGTTTACACTACTTTCTTGGGTAACAATTTCCTTCTTAATCTATTGTTTATAAATTCCCTTAATATCTATAATTAATAATGGATTCTATTTTATTTAGGTTTCTATATAGTGATGAAAGTTATGCACAGGTAATTGTGAAAAACATATTTAAATCATTTTAAAACTGAATTAGAGCTATCAATTTTCAATATATTTAACATCTAGTTTTTTATAACATCTAATTTATTTTCCTTAACATTATACGTGTTTCTAGTCAGAGACAACTTGTACATCCAATGAGTCACCATTTGTTAGCCACCAAACAGACTCCCCTTACATTTTTAAAATGAAATGGGCCCCTCCTTTTATCTTTATTATTTATTTTAAATATATTGCTTTGCCTTAGTGATCTGAAATGGTGACTCATTTTTCCAAGGAAAGATTTTTATTTTTGTGTGATGATTGCGCTAATTTTGTTTTAAAATTTTGACATAATACTCTTCTCTTTGAATTTATAATTCTGATGGAACTTAAGGAATATCCTAAAACTTAATATCAATTGGTTGATGTATGTATTTTCTACAGGGTATGGTGTCGAATGAATGATTGGTTTATATGATGATATGGATTTGCTCGTCTGAGATGGAATGTGTATGTTTTAACACCTATACTTTCATCATATGATCGAAATGTCTCGAGCCTTGTCATTTATTATTGATATATTGTCACTTCAGTCCAGTACTATCAACCCTATCTGCCAATGGGTTATCCTAAGCTTACGATTCCATTCAAACATAATTTACATTTGAGTCTAAGGTTTTCACTTATGAATTTCATTGTTTTAGGATAGGGTTTATTCCTTGAAACCCTACCTGGCGTTTAGGATCTTCCATATGCATGAAACCACCACTAGGTCCTCTTGAATATATTGTAATGGCCCCTGTTGTTAGAATAAATGTTTTTGGAGGAAAAATGATTGAGGCCTATGATAAGTATCTCGCTATGTACTAGGAAGTCGGATGGTGGAATTTTATTTAGACCTTCTAGGACCATAATGAGGATGTATTTAAGTGTTTTTCCTCCACCTATAACAACCATAAATCCAAAGTTGGTGATGTGGAAATGCTGGTCAATGAAAGATTTATAGTAGAGGAAACTCACATTTCCGCTGAAGGCGAAAATTCGTCCAAAAGTGGCTTGGTACATGACATTCCTTGGAAAGAATTTTTGGTCTCAAAGGATGCTTCATACAGTGTAAAGGGTATGCATTTTCACTTAAAAGCAAATGGAAGGATTTAGTTTACTTCATCAGGTGTTTAATTACTTATGAGGGTTGACACAACCTTGTGTTTCCATATCATATATGTCTTTTGATGGTAATTATGGGCTTTAAGTTAAGTATTCCATTTTATTTTCATAAAAGCCTTTCGAAAATGGATAAGTTTTATCGAAGGGATTGAAGTAATCCTGAGCATATTTTGTTCCACCACGGGTTGATGTGTATACTTGCTAAACATCATTTGGCCAAAGCATGGATTCTTGGGATTCATTCCTTCGTCGAAATGGTTTTGAAAATGATCATTCCAAGGATAGAGAAGTAATCCTACCTAGGGTTTCACTTAATTATTAAGAATCTACTCTAGAAACCTATGTGTCTCACGAATGTGATAACTTAGGCCTTAATAACCTTTCTCATTCTGATGGATCATATTTATGTGAGTAAACAATGGGTAAAACCCCCAGTTTTTCTCATGTCCTCATAACTTGTAGCATGGTAATGAAATTTAGGGTTCAACATCTTGTATTATAACTTGAGTTCAAATATTATTTTCAGCCTGGTCTGTCGAACTACAATGGCCATTTCCGAGCGACATAGAGGAAATAAAATAATAATTTGAGTCTGGACCTTCAATTTCAAATTAAAAATAAACAAACAACTTTTAAAATAGCTAGGGCTCAATGAAATAGGTCTACATAGGTCCCTGTCACAATTTCTTATGTCCATGTCGATGGTCCCGAGGAACTCGCATCAAAAAACAAAAATCCTAAATATGATCCCAACTATGAATTTGTGGATGATAATGCTTATGGTCAGGCAGGTGATAATTGTTGTGATGACCATTACCAATACAAGGTTGATTTTGATAAATGTGTACAAAGCATGTATTGGTAGCAAAGGTACTCAATTATGGTCCCTTGCCTTGAGCAAAGAATCCACTCCAACAGGAAAATAACCAACTCAGGATGTTGAACCAACTTAGGGCCAGTCAAAGTGATAATAATACTTCTAGATTAGAAGAGAAACACCACTCGTTGGACACCCAGATTATAGTTAAATATATAAATGTTAAAGTTGTAAGTCACATCATATTCTCAAAGTCAAAACTCTGCTAAATAAGATAATGTAGGTTATCTATGACATTTTATTTAGTTGATTAGTTTTAAAGGTAGTTAGAAAATAATAGATTATATAGCCTCCTTATTTTAATAGTAATGTCAATGACTGATGTCTTGCTCCTTGATTTGTTACAAGTATCAATTTTATTATGGAAATTATCATCGGCTTTAAAAATTCCAGTCACAATGGATATGGTCTAATGATTCCAAATTGTTTTGGGCTACTATGTCAGTTATTTATGATATTTCCTTTAAACAATTTTGATTTGACCCCAAGTGGTCATGATAATTAGATTATCATTTTAGTTTATGGGAAACTGTTTCTTATTTATGAAATTTAGTTTTGCATATGGAGGACTGGTTTACATATATATAGAGCCTCAAGTTTTGAGAAAGGGGAGGAGGAAAGTGTTGGTTGGTGAAATTGTAAATTCAATTCACAACATTTACTTGTCAAACTAGGGCCTCATAGACTTCGAGGCATAGAAAAATTTATGCCAAAGGTTCTGGTAAAAATATAAAAATTCTACCTCAATGCCAAACAATGAAACCAATCAAGTTCAAGCAAGCTTTGAATGAAATTATTGTCTTATATTCTTGCATTATTCACAGAATAACACCAAAATCACCTCCAAAAACTGGATCTCCACAAGAAAATAGTCAGAGACTTTTTAGAAAAACATTTTACTCCAAAGAAAAAGAACTCATGATTTTGATAGCACAACTAATCAAATTGAAACTCCATTCTTGTACTAGGAAATCATTTAAAATACTTTGTTCATGTACTTTAAAGTAGACTATGTTCTTGCACTTTCAAAACAAATCTTTCCTACATCATGTGTCACACTTGCTATTTTGGTGTGAAAATAGAAACTGGTTCAATTTAAGGGTGCACTATAAGATTCAACACATGCTTTTAGCAATCCAGTTTTGACTTGGAATTTGTTTTTGCATTAAACAATAAAACAATCAAAAAGAGATTTCTCACACATGTGCTTGGAATATAAATAAATATTGACCAAATTCAGTCACTCACTGCTTCAGTTTTGATCAAAACTCTCTTTCAAAATAGATCAAAACTTATGAGAAATTTCACTATAGATTATCCCATACTTAGATCAACAGTTTATTACTAGAAGAAACCATGTTCCTACACTAAATACCTCAAGACATTTGAGTTGTTTGTTTTGGGTTTCACAAAACCAATATCACTGTGTATTATTTGAATCATAACATTTTAATGAAAAATAATAACCCTTCATCCACATTTTATTTTATACAAAGGTTGAAGTCATTAGAGTTTTTAATACAATTCCACATCAATCGATCATACACTAGAAACAATACTTGATATAAACCAATCAAACTTAAACTTGTATGTTTAGTAGTGAAACATAATTTTTAATGCAAAATGAATCTTCTTCGTTACACCCCAATCTCAAAGTCCCAACTTGTTATCAAACAAATAAAAATTTTGTGAATATGAAAGCTAAGGTTCACACCTTGGTTTAAGAAACAACTTCAAAAGTAAAGTTCGATTCCATATCTGGATCATCAAAAGCAGCATACAGAAGATCTGAACATCCTATTCAAGAAATAATTCTTTCAAGAAGGAAAAAGTATTTAGATATGAGCTATTGTCCTTTCTTCAAAAAGAAATACACGCGCACCCAACACCAGTAATGAAAAGAACAATAACTAACACTAACTTCAATGCATAACACACTACACAGTGAAATGATTTGAGGGAAAACAAGGTGGGTTAGACGGGCCCTAAACAACGATCTCATTCCCCTTTAAGAAAAGGAAATTAGCTTATATGAAAAATATTAAGCATTTACAGAAGAACATAACAATTTCATGAACCTGACATTAAGCTCCTTTATTGATTAAAAAGTCTCTGCTCAGTACATTCAATAACATGACAGTTCCATCTCCAAAGGACGATTTGGCGATACAAGATTTAAAACATAAACACTATTATTTTTCCATAGTATCACTAACCTATCTATTGATGCAACTAGATATATATACATCTTGTACAGGCTCTTGGCCATGTCGAACTAGTTACAACAATATATCAACTGACTTCTAACAATAGAAACCCTTTCACTCTTCTGTTTTGCTTGAACCACTTGTAGGAGGCCAATAGACAAACTGTAATGAAGGCTAGGGGCAAGATAATGCAGTTCTTCCTTCATAGATCACCAAATCCTCAATCAAATTCTCAAAATCAACGGTCTCCCTCCTATCATGCAGGAACCAAGATTAGGGCAGGAATCTCGGGATATCTTCTTGAGCCACAACCTGCGATTTAAGATTAGTGACAACTACTGTAAGGGTTTTTTTTAGGTGATACAAAGGTAATATTTTTCATTAAAATAACAATCTAATTAACCATTCTAATATAAATAAGAAACATTTTATCCATTATCCCAAAGAAACATAGGAAAAGGTAAAAAATATATGCATGGAGGATTATTTGGCTTGTAAAACAAAGGTTAAGATAAGGGCTTTTAGTTGAAACTTGGAACATTTACAAGGCTTGACATTCCCCCAACCTGATCTTGTTGTGTGTCCCCACACAACCATTTTACTAACCTCTGCAAAAAACAAAAAATTGAGATCTTTCCTCCTTATTTCTGAATATGAATATAAATTCCCAAGTATTCAACTTGGATCTTCTTAACTTGTCTTTTGAATTTTCTTGCATGGGTTTTCCAGTAGGCAGCTTGAATCCTCCATTCTTAACCTATTCTCTCAACCCATATACCTCTGCAATCAATTCCTCATTCCTAGTTGTCAACATGGAATTTTGAGTTTTAATGCATCTGTTCAAAACCTCCAAATTTTGGACATGTTGTTTCAACCCCTGATTCTGATTTACCTTCTTCTCAATATGTGCATCTAGGACATGCTGCTTTAATTATTCTTCATTTTTCTAGTAATCTCCTTTTTAATTGTTCATCTTTTTCATTACAGTTGTAAGAAGGAAAAATTCCTCCTGCTCTTCTTCCTTCTGTTGTTGAGTTTCTTTGGGAGTCACTTTCGGATTTTTGAATTTCTTCAACACATATTTTAGAGGAATTTCATCTTCATATTCCTCTCCTCATCACTCCTGATTGGTAGCAGGGTTACCTAATTCTGCCACCCTTGCTAAAAGAGAGATATTTTCGTCATCAACCCCGTGCTTCTCCCTGCACACAAAAATTTGATCACTGCCTATTCCATCATTTCCTATGGGGACTTCCAGTGGGGGTTCTCCCAAAGAGGAAACATCTGACTTAGAGTCTTGAATGACTTCCACTTCAGTCAAAATAGGAGGTCTTGATGCCTTGTCATAAAATTCTTTCAACAATCCTCTTATCATTCTTCGAGGTGGTTTTGACATCACAACCTCAGGGGTCATGCCTCTCTTTGTGTTCAGAGTCTTTTCCTTCTGTTGTTCTTCCTCTCGAGGCTAAGCAGTTCCATATCCTTCAAATTTTTTAGACTTCTCTCTTTACTGTGATTCCTTGTTCTAGAGTTCAATACGCTTAGAATCTTTAGCCTTCCCACACTTATCTCCATGCTTGTTCTTGATGTTAAACACATTCCTGATATCTCTATTCTGATATAACTTGAGAAAATTCTCCCAGGTAGAACCCCATTTTTCAATTCCTCACTAATTAAAATCTTTATAAGCCCATAATGACACAATTTATAGCCTATTTGGTTTTCTGAAGCTTTTTGAACACTCCTAGACCTCTTGGCTAGGCTCATTAATAGAAAATATGGAAAATTGATTAATTTTCTAATTTTAAAGTGCATCAAGAGGCGAATGTGATACATGTAGGTCATAGAGTATCTATCTTCACAAGTCAATAGTTTCTACAAAATGTATAACAAATGTTTCCTTTTATCTATCATCTCATTCCTCACTACCCCTTTCTTCCAGTCAATTGTGCACCCCTTCTCTATCAAAAACCTGCACCAGACACCTTCACTACCTCAATTTTCTTAAACCACTATTCCCTTGTGATAGGAAGCTCGGTGGCTCAAGAAATGAATTTCTCTATTAATTCGAACCTCAATGAACCTATATCAACCCTCTTCCCATTAAAAGTTTGTGCAAAATCCCTGAAAACACTTGAGTTGTAGCTAGTGAACTTGTGCAGGAAGGGAAGCCATATTGCTTCCTGAAAGATGGGAAGGCTTGCCTCATAATCTGTCATTCCTTCAACCTCTTTGACATAGAATGGTTTGATTCTCACTAGTGCCATGTGCCTATGATACCAATTCAACCTGGAATCTAACAATTTTCACAATTCAAATTCCTTTACACTTACATTCACAGATGGACATAAAACCATGATGAAATTTAGATAGTGCATGAACGATTTCACTTCAAGGCTGAAACAATTCCTGTATTATGCATTCATTAAGATACGAGCTCCTCCCATGCCCCAATTCTTGCATTGACACCTCATACTTAACTTAAGATAATAGTTACGACCCACGAGGCACAAATTTTGGTTAGAATTCGACATGGTTTCCAAATTAGGCATAAAACCAATGATTAGCGTCATGATTTAAAAGACAACGATCATATAGGTAATGAGCCCGAGGCATAAAGATTTACATGATTAGATAGTGGCAATTTTTCTCATGATGGGAAAAGAAATTTGGTTAGTGGCAACGTTAAGACATAATTACAAGGATAGCAATTAATCCTCCATTCATTCATTTCAACCTTAATAATGATATTCTATGGTTGGATGTTGCTATAATAATTAAGGGTGAGTTAGATATTACATTATTAGTATGTTAACCATTTGTAACCCTTAAAAATATCTTAAGAATAATGTACACTTTATCGATGAAGGTTTAGGTACCGGTACTTAGGACAAGATTATCATTCCATCATTTTTTCTGAAAGATAAAAAAACAACCCATCTCTGTAATATTAAAAAGGAAACTCTTGAACTCTAAAAAATTAATCCAGGTTTAAATCAAAGAGATCCATATACTTTTGACAAAAATTCCCACACAGTGTGTAAATATAATTCCTACACTGTACTTATAAAACTTTTTGCTGCATTGTGCTTATAAATTTTTTTCTTGCACTGTGTTTATAATTTTTTTTTCCTGCACTATGCTATAAAAATTTTCGCACTGCGCATAAAAAAATTCTTGTGCTTTCACTTGTTAAAAAAATTATTCCTGTACCATAGTGACCAATCAGTTTTCCTTTGAAAAATCTAGCTGGACTGTACAAAACTTTGTAGAGTTGGGGAGCATGAATCGCCAGAATCATGTGTTACTATGCTCTGGTCCTATAATAGACAAGATTTCTAAAATGCCAGAACCTGAAAAAAGAGAGGGATAAAACAAGTGGGATGGTGATCTCATAATGAGATTTAAGACAATTAATAAGGTATTATAGACTTATGTGCATGGATTTGCCTATGTTGTTTGATGCAATGGATCGACAAGTTGTGAAATACACAGACAATGAAGCAGTAAAGAAGCATAATAGACAACACACATAAACACAACAAATTTAATAAGGAGTTCACCAAATATTCTTGGGCTACATCTCCTAGTCCAACCTTAAGTGCTGACCTCTCTATTATGTCTTCAAATAGAGTTTTACAATAGTACGAGCTCAATTTGAGACTCAACACACAAAAAATACAACAACAAGAGTTTTCTTGAACCTCTCAAGGCTCTCTGAGTACACAAACTCTCTCAATCACTCTCTGTCTCTATCTTTGCTATGTCTTGGCACTGCCTTCAATACTACTTGTCTTTGTTTCTATTTTCTATGGCTTTAAAGCCAATCTACTTTGCCTGTTCATTTATGCTTCTCGGCTTTCTGTCTCCTGGCCTCTGTCCACTCGAATCCCTCTTCTAGCATTAAAAAATCATTGCATAATGCATTAAGGGGAGGTGGCCGCCTAGTCTGTAATGGATGAGTGCATCGGGCCCTTGAAATCCCTGAAACGGCTGATTTCTGTTAACATAGAGAAATGCATTCAACACTGAGAAAATTCACCAAAAACACTATGTATCAGACTTCAAAAGTCCTCAAATCCAGTCTATACTCCTATCGGGTCCACCCACAAGTTGCTGTCGCAAGTTGCAAATGGCTTGCCCCTTTGTATTTAGAATATATTAAAATATCGCAAAATCCAATAGAAATGGCTTTATATCGGATTTGAAATATTTATGGAATATCGTTTTAAAGTGCTATCAGGTCCAGCGATCAGATCGTATATATGTGTGTGTGTGTAGCCTCACTCTACAGTGTAGGTCTGATGTGATATTGCGATATTGCAAGCGTAAGTCACCCGGTCTTTGGTCTCTGTAAGCCTTCCCTTTGGTGTTTCACAGATGCGATATCACGATCCAACTTGGGCCGTCGATCTGCGTGCTTGATTGATGGTCCTCATTGATCGTGCCAATCACTATCACAAGTTTTATGTGGTGCGCTCTGATTTCCCCTGCTTATCACCACTGATTTGTGGTTTTTCGATTGGATTTGGACCGTTGATCAGCCAGATCCAACGGCCCCTGTGCATTCATTGTTCAAGCCTCCAATAAGCCTATTTTCCCTGTTTTCTTGTGGTTTACTCATGCGAATGTTTTGGTCTTTTAAATGATTTTAAGAAGATTTCGAAGACTTAGAGACTATTCTAAGATCCATTTGGATCACACCTTTCCATTGGAAGGGCTTTTGGACCACCAAAAGTTTTTTTCCAAGCATCAATCAAGTGAGGATACAACTCCCTCACTTGCCCAATATCCATCCATTGTGCATTGCTTGGTTTTGAACCTTTGAGTCCAATTCTAAGGTACTTAGCATTCCCTCTATGCGTAGTTCTCACCTTCCTGTCTAGAACTGTATCTTCCTACGACTTATTGAAATATTTAGGCAAAAGATCATCAATAGAAGGAAATTGACTTTCCTCTTCGAGATCTTTGATTAATGAATGTTCAAACAGTCATAAATTTTTTGCATTTACCACTGAATAGATGTGCATGTAAGTTGGCAAATCAAGGCGGAAAGAGTTCTCACCAATTTTCTCAAGTATCTTGAAAGGACCATACCTTATTTACTTCAGCTTCTTTCCTTCACCTTGCATTCTGTCTTTGCTGATATATAACTAGACTTGATCACCAACTTGGAAGCTATTCTCCATTCGATTCTTATCATGCCTTGCCTTGTACTTGGCTTGGCTCTTTTCCAACTGTTCTTGCATTGCCTGATGAATTTCTTGGATCTGTTCAATGAACTTAGTTGCTTTGTCCACATCACTATGTCCATCAACTATTATGTCTTTTTCAAAGACAAAATTCAAGGGAGTCCTTGGTATAAAACAAAAACAAGTCTCAAAAGGAGATCTTTGTGTAAAAGAATGCTTAGCACGGTTGTAAGCATGTTGCACATAACATAAATGCTCATCCCAAAGCTTGGGATGCTTGCTGCAATAACCCCTGAGCAACTGGATCAATGTCCTGCTGAACACCTTTGTTTGGCCATCTATTTGTGGATGAAAGGCTGTACTCTTCTTCAGTCTGGTGTCCATCAATTCCCGCAGACTTGACCAAAACTTCCCAACAAATAAGGAATCTCAATCAGATACTATGGAAGTGGGTAACTCAAAATGCACCCACACATGTTGAAAGAACAACTTCACTATTTGTTCATCTATAATTTGCTTGTTACAAGGTATTAAAATACACATTTTGTTGAACCTATCCATAATAACATATAAATAGTCATGACCTTTTCTAGATTTTGACAACCCCCCAAAAAAATCCATGGAAACACTTTCCCAAGGACAAGAAGGGAATGGAAGTGGAGTGTACAAGCCTAATTTTCTATTGTTGGGCTTGCTTTTAGCACACATGGTACACCCTTTAGTATATCTAGAAACTGTTTCATGCATTCTTGGCCAATAGCAGAATCTTTGCAGCTGTGCAACTATTTTACTTACACCAAAATGACTTGATATCAGAGAAGTATGTGCTTCCCTAATTATGTTAACTCTTTCAGTTTGTGGAATGCATAGCTTTCCCAAATGATACAAGAGTTGGTCCTTAACATAATATTCCAATTCTTCTACTTTTTTGCCATGGCATAAATTTGCATATACATCTTTAAAATCTATATCTTGAGCATACTATTCAATGTAGCTTTCATGCATTACCGAGTTATGCTTAAGTATAGTAGATTGATTTATGATTGGTCTAGACAATATATCTGCAAGTTTGTGAGTGAAAATATTGAAGTGGTTGATGATCAGTATGTATAACTGTTTCTTTGCCCAATAGGTAATGTTTCCACTTTTTCACACTCTGTACTAATGCATACAATTCTTTATCATATGTGGGATAATTAACTGCTACAGAATTAAATGTCTCAGAATGATAACATATGGGTTTACCATGTTGCATTAACACTACTCCCATGGCATAGTCATTGGCATCTATTTCAATCTCAAATGGTCTTTAAAGATCTGGTAATGCTAGTACTAGTGCTGTACTAATTTTTTCTTTCAAGGTGTCAAAGGCATTTTGCTATTTTCCTCCCTGTTGAAACACGTTGTTCAATACTATCAAAGCATGTAAGGGAGCTTTAATTAAGGAAAATTTAGCAATATACTTTCTCCAATATTGTGCTACCCCTAGGAAGCTTCTAACTTCTATAGCAGATTTGGGTTTGGGCCAGTTCACAATGACTTTGACCTTAGAGGGATCTATCTTCGATTCACCACCCCCTACAATATGACCCAAATAATTCAAAGATGTTTTTCCAAATTCACATTTTGATAACTTAACATAGAGACTTTCTTTTTTTAAAACATCTAGAGTCTGCTTTACATGCTTCAAATGTTCTTCCCATGTTTTACTGAAAACAAGAACGTCATCCAAATATACAATTACAAAATCATCAATAAAAGGCTTGAGTGCATCATTCATAACTCTCATGAAAGCGACAAGAGAATTAGTTAAGCCAAAAGGCATAAATAGCCATTCATACAACCCTTACTTTATTTTGAAAGCAGTCTTCCATGCATCTTGCTCTACTACTCTAACTTGATGATAGCGACTACGCAAATCCAACTTTGAAAAATAAACAACTTCTTTGAACTGATCCAATAGATCATCAATGCAAGGAAGAGGATAATGATTCTTGATCATTATTTTATTTAGCACTCTGTAATCGATGCACATCCTCCACAAACCATCTTTCTTTCTCACCAACACAATTGGGGATCTGTAGGTTGATGTGCTTGGCCTTATGAACCCTTTTTCGAGCAGCTCCTGTACCTGCTTCTTGATCTCTGCATTCTCTAAAGTGTATTACCTGTACATTCTAATGTTAGGCAATGGAGCATCTTGCTGCAAATGAATATCATGTACAATTTCCTTTTTGGGTGGCAGACCTTTAGGTTCTTGAAATAAGATATCATATTCTGAAACAACTTTTTCTAAATTAGCTCTCTGTTTAGCATCACAGCCCTCAAATACATTGGTTTTATCAGGTTTCTTTTCCTTTACAACCATCAGTAAAAATTGCTTGCATGAATTTACAATTCTTTTTATCTGCCCTGAGTTTATGAGAGTATAATTATTCTTAAGTTTATGAGCTCTTACGGTATATTATATTCCATATTTAATGAGTTGATACTTATTTTCAACTCTATAGAAAATGGTTTTTCTATCATACAAGTAAGGAATTCCTAAAACAATTCCACATATATCGAAGGGAACGATATCTAACTAAACCTCATCTACAAATGCTGACCCAAAGGAAAACCTAAGTTTACATTGTTTAGTCACTTGTAGCTTTGCTTTATCACACACCCAACCTAATGGATATGGCTTCTTGTGAGGTGTGGTTAGTAATCCCAACTTCTTCATGATTTCTTCAGAAATCAAGTTTACTTGTGAGCCACTATCAAATAAAGTGGAAATAACTCTAATATGAAATAGCTCATGTCTTTTCCTCTCATTTTCTTCATTATCAATAGTTTGTGCATAGTTACTAGTAGATGTTTCAGAATTTTTACCTTTTGTACTTGTAGCTGTGATTGTTGTTTCATCACCTGAGTCTGACCCAAAATCTTTCTGTATAGCAGCAACAGTCTTCTTCTTCTTGCCATCTAACTTCTTGGGTTTCAGCTCCGGATGCAAAGACAAACAATGTTCATCATCATGTCCATCCTTCTTGCAATGAGTGCATGAACATTTGTCTTTCTGTACAGCTTTTGCTTTCCTCTCTTTCCATTTCTGCTTCCTCTTTTCCTTATTTTTTCTTGCAGTGGGTTTTGATGATCCCCAATCTCTGGGTTCACATTCTTTCCTCTAGCCTCTAGATGTGTAGCCTAAAAAGATACCTCCTCTATGCTAGTAGGGTTAAACATGAGAATGGTGTGCCTCAAATAGCTGTGTAGACCACCTATATACTTTAGCAAAGTTTCAGGTGAGTCTAGAGAAATGCCTAGAATTAAAGCTCTTTTTCAAAATTCCTGGGTGTAGCTTTGTACACTTTTCCCCTTTAGTTGGTGAAGAGTTTGCCAACTCATCATAACTTGTTGCATATAAGCTAGTGGATAGAATTGCTTTTTAATGGCATAAACAAATTCACTCCAGGTAGAAAGAGTTTTACCATGCTTCTTCAAATCTGCTTGGGTCCTACCTTCCCACCACACTAAGGCAGTTCCTCCAAGGCATAGGCTGGCCAACTGAATTTTATTCCTATCTGAATCAATGTTTTGCACCCTGCAATACACAACAATCTGTCTAATCCAGTTATCTAGCTTTTTTTAATTTAATTCTCCATCATATATTGGAAAATCAAATTTTACATCTAACCTAATCAGAGATGTTTTCTTCTTTTTATTTTCAGGGCTATCAGGAGGTGTGGATAGAGGAGGCTCTTTTCCTTTCCCTTTGCCTTCAGAATGACCATCTAAAAGAGGTCCTTCTATTCCTTTGTCTTGTTTGGAGGTTGAAGTATCTTCACCTCAACCTTTCTTAAATTCTCGATACATCTCTTCTACCATGGCTCTCATGGTCATGAAACTGTCCATGAACTGAGAGTCTGATTCCAAGAGAATTTCTTCTATCATTTTCCTCCTAGGATAGACTCTACCAATTTTTGGTTTAGCCTCAACTAGTTCTCCTTCTCCTTATTTGAGCTTTGACCTAGTTAGCATTCACCAATCCATCACAAGCTTGTCTAACCTTAGCAACCCTAAAGCTCTGATACCACTTGAACTGATAATGAGATCTAAGACAATTAATAAGGTATTACAGACTCATGTGCATGGATTTTCCTATGTTATTTTATGCAATGGATCGATAAGATTGCAAAATACATAGACAATGAAGCAGTAAAGAAGCATAATAAACAACACACATAAACACAACAAATTTAATAAGGAGTTCACCCAATACTCCTGGGCTACATCTCCTGGTCTAGCCTTCAGTGGTGACCTCTCTATTATGTCTTCAAATAGAGTTTTACAATAGTATGAGCTCAATTTGAGACTCAACACAGAACAGATACAACAACAAGAGTTTGATTGAACCTCTTAAGCCTCTTTGAGTACATAAACTCTCTCAATCACTCTCTATCTCTGTCTTTGCTCTGTCTCGGAACTGCCTTCAATACTGCTTGTCTTTGTTTCTTTCGTCTGTGGCTTTCAAGCCAATCTTCTCTGCCTATTCATTTCTGCTTCTCAGCTTTCTGTCTCCTGACCTCTATCTGCTCGAATCCCTCTTCTAGCGTTAAACAATCATTGCATAACGTATTAAGGGGAGGTGGCCACCTATTCTACAATGGATGAGTGCATTGGGCCCTTGAAATCTATAAAATGGTTGCTTTCTATTAACACAGAGAAATGCATTCAACACTGAGAAAATATACCAAAAACATTGTGTATCGTACTTCAAAAGTCCTCAAATCCGGTCTATACTCCTATTGGATCCGCCCATAAGTCACTGTCGTAAGTAGAAAATGGCTCATCCCTTTGTATTTTATAAATACATTAGAATATCGCAAACTCCTGTAGTAATGGCTTTATATCAGATTTGAAATATTTATGGAATATCATTTTAAAGTGCTATTGGGTACGGTGATCGGACCACATATATGTGTGTGTGTGTGTGTAGCCTTGCTCTTCGGTGTAGGTCTGATGCAGTATTGCGATAAACAATGTCGTCCGGTCTTCGGTCTCCGTAAGCCTTCCTCTTGGTGTTTCGTCGATGCAATATCGTGATTCAACTTGGGCCATTGATCTGCGCGCTTGATCGATGGTCCTTGTTGATCATGTCTATCGCTATCGCAAGTTTTATGTGGTGCACTCCAATTTCCCCCACCTGTCACCACTGATTTGTGATTTTCTGATCAGATCTGGATCATTGATCAGCCAGATCCGATGGCCCCTATGCATTCACTATTCAAGCCTCCAATAAGCTTGTTTTCCCTATTTTCTTGTGGTTTTCTCATGCGATTGTTTTGGTCTTTTAAACAATTTTAAGAATATTTTGAAGACTTAGAGAGTATTCTAGGATCCATTTGGATCAGATGGGGGTATTTCATAAGAGAGGTAAGGAAATTCACGAGGGGCATTTAAAATACAATGAATTGACCTAGAGGGAAATAGGAGAAAGGGATAAGGGGAAAAAAATTAGTGGTAAAAGAGGGAAAAAATAGAAATGGGAACAAGAAATTTAATAGAAGAAAAGGAAGGGAATTTGATATATTAAGGAATAAAGATGAAATCAGAGGGAAATTTCAGAAAAGGGAAAGGAAGAAGGACATAAATTCACCTTGGATGGTTAATGCCTCCATCAAATAATGTTGCGAATTGTGTAAACCAATTAACTACAACGAGATTTTCATGTCACTTGCATAAAGTTTTATCATGATGTTTGCTCTGAACTTTAATAATGGCTTAGTTTCTCTTAGTTTTTCCTGCTACCACAAGAAGTTTCGTAGAAACCTGCTTCTTCTCAAAACAAGCTAGTCGTGCATTCAGATTCAAGTTATGTCCCATTTTATTAAAAATGGACCTGCCTACCAGCAAGATGGTTTTCATTTAGATCCCTACAAAACTACACCAACAAGCTAATTTTCATAGTCACGTGTTATATTTTTTCATTTTATTTTTAATTTTTGATTTTTTTCTTTTCTCTATTTTTTATTTATTTATAATTATTATAGGAAAAGAGAAACTCAATATATACTCACAGTAGGCTAGTATTATCCCCCACCTACCATCTTTAAATCTGACTGTTGTTGTACTTGCTGCATGAAACCTTCCTTAGTGGTGGGCTGCAGATATATTCGAAGCCTATGCCTGTTCATCAAGAAAACAATCCCTTGTCCATCAATGGTTTTCATCTCGACTTCTCCATTCTCAAAAACTTTGGCCTCTTCATAAGGCCCCAACCAACGTGTATGGATCTTCCCCTTAAAACTTTTAAACTTTGAATCATAGAGGAGCACCCAATTAGCTTGCTGGAGTTTCTTTTCTTAATGAACCTATCATGCCATTTATTGCGTTGCTTTTTCATTAAGGTAGTTTTTTGAACAACATCCCTTCTCATCTCATCATGTTCATTCAAATACAAAAGGCACTGTTGTTGTGCTTTCGAGAGATCCAACCCCAATTGGACTGCATTTCTAAGGGTCTTAATATGGAATTCGATTGGAAACAATACTTGTTTCACGTACACCAACTCATAAGGTGCATGTCCTTTTTTTGTTCATCCAAGTAGTTTTCTAAGCCCATAATGCCTCCGGTAACCTATTTGTACAATCCTTTTTATGAACATTTATTCTTTTTGTAAGGATGGACTCGATCACCTTGTTTATAGATTCTACTTGGTCATTTTCCTGTGGGTGGTATGGTGTAGACTTCTCGTGTTGAATCCTATATTGATCTACAATTCCTTTGACCATATTAGAAACAAATTGAGGTCCATTGTTAGTAACAATTTCTTGTGGAACACCAAATCGAGTAAAACTTTCATTAAATACAAAATCAACAACAACTCTTTTAGTAGCATAAGGAACAAATCTATCTTTTACCCATTTTGTTACAAAATCAATACAAACCAAGATATGTCTTTTATTTAAAGATGTTGGGGCTATAGGTCCCACAAAATCAATGACCCATTTTCCAAAGGGCTTTAACATTACTTGAGGGTATAAAGGAATCTCATTGGCTTGACCAGGTTGGCTAATTTGCTGACAACTATCACAACGCTTAACATGCTATTTTCCATCCTTAAACAAGGTAGGCCAAAAGTAGTTAGAGCGAAGAATTTTATATGTTGTTCTCTTGTTAGCAAAATGGCCCCCACTAGGATCATCATGGGCAACTCTAAAGATATCAAACACTTCCTCTTCTCTTACACATCTACCGATAATAAGGTCAGGTCTAGTGTAGAAGAGGTATCCTTGGATCTAGGAATATGAAGCACTCTTTTGAATGATCCTCCACCTTTGTCTAGAAAATAGGTGTGGTGGTGTTTTTCCTGTGACAAGGTAATTAGCTATATAAGAAAACAAAGGATATTTTGTTGAAACAACAAAAATATACTCATCTAGAAATGAATCATCTACAAGGATTACTTGAGCAGGATTGTTCAATTTGGAAAGATAATTAGCTACTACATTTGGTTTTCCTAGCCCATCAATTGTAGTGACATTGAATTCCTATAGTAAAAACAACCACTTAGTTATCCAACCACTAGTTAAAGCTTTATTCATCAAATATTTTATGGTAGAGTGATTTGTATGTATAAATACTTCATAACCTGTAATATAGTGCTTGAATTTATTAATAGGAAAAACCACAACTAGAAAATCTTTCTTTGTTATTGTATAGTTAAATTCAATAGATGACAATATTTTACTAACGAAGTAAATAACATAGGATTGTTGATTTTCTTCCTATCCCAATGCTACACCAATGGTAGTATATGAGGTATCTGAGGAGATATGGAATGGAAGGGACCAATTAGACCCCCTCAAGACTGATGCCTGTACTAATTTCTCCTTCAGATTCTCAAAATATCATTGGAAATCCTCCATCCAAGGGAAATTGTTGTCCTTAGATAATAATTGAAAAAGAGAGGAAACTATCATAGAAAAATTCTCAATGAATCTTCGGTAGTAACTTACATGACCCAAGAACCCTCTCACTTCCCTTTGTGTTTTTGGTGCAGGAAACTGTATAATGGCATCTACTTTAGTAGATCTTCTTGGATACCCTTATTAGAAAAAAGATGGCCAAAGACCACCCCTGATTTGCACATCAATCTACATTTCTTATCACTCAAAGAAAGGAAAGCCTCTTGGAAACTATTTAGTACTTTCTTTAAATTTTTAAGGGATTCCTGAAAATAATCACCAAATACTAAAAAGTCATCCATAGAAACCTCCACACACTTAAGGTTAGCAAACATAGATAGGGCTTCCCTTTTAAAAGTAGGAGCATTACAGATTCTAAAGGAAAGCACTTAGTAAGCGAATCTCCCCTAAGGACAAGTAAAGGTAGTATTTCCCTGATGCTCAGGTGAGATCTATATTTGGTTATACCCACTAAAGCTATCTAAAGGGAATGGGAAATTAATCCTTGAGAGTGGCCTTATTTAGTTCTTTATAATTAGTATAGATGCGCCATCTCCCATCCTTTTTTGGGACTACTACCAGTGGAGAGACCCATTGGTTATTCGATATAGGATAGATAAAACTATCATCTAAGAGTTTTTAGAGATCTTATTTAAAAAAATCTCTTAGTGCAAGGTTGATTTGTCTTTGGGGTTATTGGATAGGTCGGGCACCCTCCTGAATATAAATATGATGAGTGCATGTTTTGGGAGATATAACTATCATGTCCTCGTAACTCCAAGAAAAAGCATAAATATGATCTCGCAACTAGCTCACAAGATGCTCCTTCTGAGATGGGTCTAGGTCTAAACCAATGTGTAAGGATTTTCCTAGACTTACCTCAACAAGAGTAGTGTCAGGCTCATGAACATCTATGGCTGCTACCGAACTCTATAATGATGATGATGAGGATTGGGGGATCACAATTATCCTGGAAACTTGGACTGAAATTTTTATGAAGTGATTCAAAATTCTCTATAGTGTCTGAGTTATCCAGAAAATCCCAGATCACACTCTCCTCAGTTGACTTAGTATATTGATGAATCATAGAAAGGGACTGATCCTCTTCGTCACTACTATCATAATCCAACCACAAGGTGTCATGAATCTCATGGATAGATTTGGAAGGTGGGTATAAGGTGACCTTCTTCCTAGCACCCCCATGGGAAATATACATGTCACCAGAGTGAAAACCTATATAGGCATATGTTGTAGCAAGCCATGGTCATCCCAAGATCAAAGGGTGTACCCCAATAGGATTCTTTGGTTGTAAAATAATGAAATCAGTGGGGTACTCCCATGAATAAATTCAGACAACCACAACATCTAAGATACCCTCCAACTTGATTTTAGATCTATTTGCATGTTCAAGCACAATGGAGGTAGGAGGAATGTGAGTTAAATAGAGTTTATCCATGGTTTTCTTAGTGATGATATTAATAGTCACTCCAAGATCCATTAAGACATTGGTAATGAGGGTGTCACCTATCTAAACATAAACAACTGGGTTTCCAAGATCAACATATTTTTCAACTTGAACACATCCTGTCATCAACTCAGTTTCTCTCCCAACAAACTATATAGTGCAGGGCTCAGTTCTCTTCCTTCCTGGATTTTAAGATAGAGTTCCATAAAAATTTTGGTATAAATATGAATCTCTTTTAGAGCATGTAGTAGAGGAACCTTTATACAAAGATTCTTTAACTCAGAAGCCAGGTCATACTTAGGGTTGGGGTCAACTTTCTCCACAACCAACCTCTCTGGAAAGGGGGGTTGGTTTGAAGAAGAAGGTAAGGATTTTGAGTGTATGGGAACACGTTGAGAGACAACATCATTGTTTGAAAGTTTAGGAGTTTCCTCCTCAATGATTACTACCAGGTTTTTTTTTTCATGAATCTATTACCCTTCCTGATCTCAGTTGGAGGTCATTGAACTCAACTGGAATGGTATGATAAATAGAGAAATGAAGCATTCCAATGGAATGAATTATCTATACTGCTTTATTATTTGGGTTGGGCATTGGTTACACTAGCAACTACGGTGTTCAGAATGGAGGTGGCAAGAGTAGTGGTGGTAGCATATACTGATTCTACTGAGGCAACACAACTGGTAGTGTAGGTTGTGCCATGGGATAAGGTTCATATGGTTTAGGATATGACAAAGTAGGCATGGGATAAGAATAATGAGAGTGTGGTGGTCCCCTCCATCCTTGTTACCAAAGGGGAGGAGAAGACTGCCCATTCTGAGAATGATACCCATGATGCCAAGACTGAGGATAATTCATGTTTTGATAAGAATATTATGGTGCATTATAACCAACAAAATGTGGTGCAGGTTTAGAAGTCATACTTATACTTACCTGTGGCCATGAATTTTGTGCCCCCATATCATGCAATGGCTCAAGTACCGAATTCTCTCCCTCAAATGATTCCTTCAATCCCGGTATGGATGGGAATTCCTTGGTGGTATAATTTCCTCCACATATCACACAAATATTAGCACTTTTAACATCTATAGGACACTCATGTAAAATATTCCTTTTTCTACATTTTGGACAATAAATGGATAATGTTTCTTTCTCTTCTACTAATTTCTATTCAAGTTTTAAAGAATCTATTTGTCTACTAACAATATTCATGATTTCAGTTTTCATGTTATCCATTTTATTTTCCAAACCAATAATCATAACATCTGTTAATCCAAATATGCTATTCCTAGAATCGCTTCTAGTTCCCTTACCAAACCTGGATTAATTTCGTGATAATTTCATGCACATGTCACAAATATGGTCAAAATTATTCCGAGCAATGTCCCCTTGCCCTAACAGGTTTAAATTATTCAAGAATCATCAGAAAGCCAATGTAGAAACAAGGTTCTAACAATACTCATATCCAATTTATACTTTGACCTTTGAAGGATGTATAAAAATATCTCTAAATAATCCTCCAAAGTTTCATCATCACCCTATGCAATGGTAAATATTTCATCTTGCAATTCTCATGTTTTGCAATATTCCTGATATTTAGTCAAGAAAACCATCTTCATTTGTTCCCAAGAAGTAATAATGTTTGCTCCCAATCCCATGAACCAACGTAATGTTGAGTCCTTAAGGGTTGCAGGGAATAGATTTAGATTATGGGCATCCAAAGAATAGTCATAACTTCTACAAAGTATATTAAACTCAAAAATAAAAGAGTCATGATCTTCATGTACCTTACCGTGAAAGTGTGGAAGAATAGAAGGTGGAATATTTTTCATTTGAACAATTGCATTTGGGTCCACAATTGGAAACCCAAAAGTGGATTGTTCTTCTGGTGGTTGATTCTCACCCATCCCTTCACCATGAACTTCTTCATTATCTAGCATATTTCCTCTACCAAAAAGACCACCTCCTACAGACCGTGAGGGTTGACTATTTTTTTGATTTAGCTTCTCGATCCAAACAATATCCTTTTTGTCTTCTATTGGCTATGATATTCTTGCATTACTATCTCTAGAGTCTAGGTATGATTAGTCTGTGTTTTTTTGGAATTCTTTCCTGCAACAAAATGCCCACAGTGAGAACAAATTTCTGATTTATCAATATTTCCTCTTCCCTTCTTGGGATTTAGACCCCTACCTCTCCTAGTCATAGATTTTAAAGGAAATCAAACCAGAAATAATCAAGAAATTGTAAAAGTTCTTGTTGGAAAAAATCTGTCTGAAATCAAATGTCGCAGCTGATTCAAAAATATGTCTACAACACACAATTAATGCAAATTAAATCCCTTCAGGCAATAGAAGTACACTGCACCAAAAAACAAAGCAGACTTACTACTACTGTAGAAAAATAGAAATCACAACTTTACCACAACTCCTTTCAATACCTTCCTGCCAATGGTGCCAAAATGTTGGTTGGTAAAATTGTAAATTCAATTCACAACATTTAATTTTCAAAGGAGGGCCTTGTATACTTCGAGGCGTAACACAATTTATGCAAAAGGTTCTGGAAAAATTCGACCTCAATCCCAAACAATGAAACCAATCAAGTTCAAACAAGCTTCAAATAGAATTTTTGTCTTCTATTCTTGAATTATTCATACATTAACATCAAAACCACCTCTAGAAGCTGGATGTCCACAAAAAAAAATCAAAGATCCTTCAGGAAAGCATTTCACTCCAAAGCAAAAGGACACAGGATTTTGATAGCACAACTAATCAAATGGAAACTCCATTCCTGTAATAGGCAATCATTTAAAATACTTTTTTACTATAATTTAAAGCATACTCCATTCTTGCACTTCCAAAATAAATCTTTCATACATTGCGTGTCACACTTTTTATTCTGGTGTGAAAATAGAAAATGGATCAAATTAAGGGTGCACTATCATATTCAATACATACATTTAGCAATCAAGTCTTGACTTGGGCCAAAAAAAAATGCATTAAACAATAAAACAATATAAAAGAGATCTCTCACACGTGTGCTTGCAATATAAATAAATATTGACCAAATTCAATTACTCACTTCTCCAGTTTTGATCAAAACTCTCAAATCAAAACTTATGAGAAGTTTCACTATAGATTATCTTAGACTTAGACCGATAGCTTATTAATAGAAGAAACGATGTTCCTGCACTAAGGACCTCAAGGCATCCAAGTTGTTTGTTATGGGTCTCATGAAACCAATATCATTGCATATTTTTTGAATCATAACATTTTAATGAAAAAGAATTACCCTTCATCTACATATAATTTTATACAGAGGTCGAAGTCATTAGGATTTTTAATACAATCCCATAACCATCGATCATACACCAGAAACAATGCTAGATATAAATCAATTAAACTTAAAATTGTATGTTTATATGTGAAACATAATTTTTAATGCAAAATAAATCTTCCTCCTCACAACCCAATATCCAAGTCACAACTTGTTATCAAACAAACATAACTGTTGCAAACCTGAAAGCTAGGGTTCACACCTTGGTTCAAGAAACAACTTCAAAAGTAAAGTTCAACTCCAGACCTAGATCATCACAACAACATACAAAAGCTCTGAACATATTATTCAAGAAATAATTATTTCAAGAAGGAAATCTTCATATCTGAGCTATTTTCCTTTCTTCAAAAAGAAATACACACAGCCCTTATTTTACACATGCACCTAACACCAGTAATCAAAAGAACAATAACTCACATCGACTTCAATGCATAACACACCACATAGTGAAATGATTTGAGGGAAAATGAGGTGGGTTGGTTGGGCCCTAACCAATGAGTTCGTTCCCCTTTAAGAAAAGGAAATTAGATTATATGCAAGAGATTAAGTATTTACAGAAGAACAAAACATTTTCATGAACCTGGTATTAACCTCTATTGATTAAAAAATCTCTGCTTAGTACATTCAATAAAATTACAGATCCAACTCCAAAGGAGGCTTTGGCGATACAAGCTTTCAAAACCTAAACACTATTACTTGTCCATAGTATCACTAACCTATCTATTCTTGCAACTAGATATATGTACATCTCGTATAAGATCTTGGCCATGTCAAACTAGTTACAATAGTATATCAACTGACTTCTAACAATAGAAAGCCTTGCACTCTTATGTTTTGCTCGAAACACTTGCAGGAGGCCAATAGAAAAAACTGTGCTAAAGACCAGGTGTAACATAACATAGTTCTTCCTTGACAGATCACCAAATCCTCAGTCAACTTCTCGAAATAAATAGTCTCCTTCCTTTAATGCAAGAACCGAGATTAGTGCAAGAATCTTGGGATATCTTCTTGTACCACAACCTTCAATTTAAGATTAGTGGCAACTACTGCAAGAGGTTCTTTTAGGTAATACGAAGATAAGAGTGTTACACTGAAATTTGTCACCATGACTATCTGCTGTTAATATGGCTACATCAATAGTCATATTATCCTCCTTGTCAAGCCTAATACCTCTGCTCTTCATGTCAAGCTTCAAAAAAGAGAGAAAGTCACTAAAAACATGTTTATCTCTGGGTACGCAGGTTCTCTCTACCTTGCCTGCGTGTACGCATCCCAAACTCATTGTACCTGCGTACTTGTACGCTCTGTAAGCCAAAGGATGGGTGCGTACCCCTGTAAAGGTCAAAAGGCGCGAGTTTCATCTTAAAAAAGTTACTTGTGGTCACTTCTAGAGCCTTCTAGAAGAGTGTTTGACGTGTATTGAGCGCCTCCAGATGGTTCATGCATCCCTATGATAGAGGAACTTATCCCATCAAGAGAGGAGCTACCCCATCCAAAAGAGGGAGTATCCCATTGATGTTGGAACTGAATAACTTCCTCTAGAACACTATAAATACAGGCTTTGGGCCAGAGGAGGAAAGGTTGAAAGCTGAACATTCCAAAGGGTAGATGCTGCTGGAATTAGGACTTCCATTGTAAACTTGTGAGGAGAGATTACCATCCTTTCTTGTTGCCATATTGGAAGTGGGTGAGCTTGTCAAAGTAGAGGAAAACTCTTGCTGGACCCTGGGAGGAACTTGCACAACACCAAGGCTCAGGTTGTAATGGTTTCTTTTTTGTTTCCTTAATACAAATAAGTCCATTCTTCTCAATGATTTGTTGTTAATGAATTGTTTCATATACTCCTTGGTCTATATGTTGAATATGCTTTGTTTTATGGAGTATTCAGGTGTTATGTAATCATTTGATTGTTAGTGTATGCAGGTTTCAAAGTGAAGGAGGAGCTCATCTGGATCAACGAAGCTA